>JAFNJT010000017.1:66918-110291 GCA_019649525.1 Hanseniaspora lindneri
CAAATACTGTGCCAAAATCACCATCATTGCCTAGCAGTATTCCTCAAGCGCCACCACTGCCAAGCAGTGGCCCACAAGCGCCACCGCTACCAAATACAGTGCCAAAATCACCACCATTGCCTAGCAGTGTTCCACAAGCGCCACCGCTACCAAACAGTGTTCCTCAAGCGCCACCACTGCCAAATACTGTGCCAAAATCACCATCATTGCCTAGCAGTATTCCTCAAGCGCCACCACTGCCAAGCAGTGGCCCACAAAGCTTAGGCCATGCACCAATTCCACCCAACAATATACCGAAATCTCCGCCGCTACCAAACACTGTGCCAAAAGCACCACCAGTGCCTAGCAGCTCAGCAGCCCCTAGCCCCATGCCTGCGGGAGCACTGCCATTTTTAGCCGAGATACAGAAGAAACGTGATGACAGCCACGTGGTGGACGAAGAAGACGTCAAACGAGCAGCCAAAATGGGGCCACCAGCCCCTGCTGTCAATGTGTCTTCTTTCCCATCATCTGCAGTACCAAGCATTCCTTCATCTGCAACCCCAGCTATTCCTTCGGTCTCAGTACCAAGTATTCCTTCAGTCACAGTACCAGGGATACCTTCAGCCGCGGTACCAAATATTCCTTCAGTCACAGTACCAAGTATACCTGCACCTGCTGCGCCTCTTATACCTACAGCAAAACCGCCTGCACATACAAGCGCCGAGTCTAGCCGTTTTCACGCACACGAAGAAGCCACTGTGGAAGTATCTCGCCATACAGAGCCATCGCTTTCGCACAACACACAGCATCAGGTGCAGAAATTTGCCCCACCACCACCACCACCAGCAGCTCAGGAGTCCCTGCAAATGCATCCCCAAAAGGACTCTGCACCTATTACTTCTGACGTTGAAGAACACAGTTACCGCGGAAGATTATTTGGTTCTTCGTCAGCACCATCGCAGGCATCAGCCAATCACATAGAAGGCAGACCTGACTCTGCAATCACAGACTCAACATCCTACACAAACAGAGCGAGTCAGAAGGCACATTTGACCGATGTCACTATTCCTGACTCCTCCAGATTCAAGTTTGGCTCCCAGCACGAGTTGCCGATCCCAAGACCGTTCCAGAACAAAACCAAGCTGTATCCAAGCGGAAGAGGGAGCTCTGTGCCGTTGAATCTGAAGCTGTACCAGTAGAGATGCAGAACAGTTTGAAGCAGTACCGGGAGAAATACGTAACAGTGTAAGGATATAGCACGAGAGATACATATCAGTTTGAAGCTGCAGTAATAGTGAAATGAATAATGCAACACTGGTGGTTTTAGCTGTGAACCGCCGAACTTGAGCATGTTTCTTCAGCATGAAACAACTATTGAAAAAGGTACAACTCTGATGTACGTTTGAAACAGCTTGAGATGCGCAATCATGTTTATCCTGATAACAGGTACACGTGACGAAACACTGCCGCTACCGTGTTGTCTACGGATTTTACACGTGACTGACTTTTTTTTTTTTCCACCAATATTTCTATTGGTTTCCCAATAAACGCTTTCTATTACCTAAACAGCAGAAAAACGTCCCGAACCGCAACCAAGACATACCATAAAACGATCCCAAAGTTGGAAAGAATGAATACTGAACCGGAAAAATTAACCCAAAATAACCTTTCACCGCCGCTCACTGTCGGCGCTACGGGAAGAAAAATTGTGTATGACAAGGACGGAAAGCCATGCAGATCCTGCAACACACTATTGGATTTCCAGATGGCCACGGGAAAAGTTCCTGCTGCCAAAATCCAGCACCAACAGTCTGTTTTATCCGAAAAAACCCAATCACAGAACAAAAACAGCACTTCTGAGACCGAAAACGGGTACAGACAGGATCCACCTGATGTTGAACTTTTGGGCCGCTCGTCATGGACTTTTATGCACTCACTATGCGCCAAGTACCCTGAGAAGCCAACGGGGGAGGACAAGGACCAGATTTCAAGCTTCTTCAATCTTCTTGGAAGAATGTACCCATGTGACTGGTGCGCGGAAGACTTTTCCAAGTACCTGACGGAGCACCAGGTTGACACGAGCAGCAGAGAAGGACTGAACATGTGGCTGTGCGGAGCACACAACGCCGTCAACAGAAAGCTGGGCAAGAAGGAGTTTGACTGCAATCTGTGGAAGAAAAGATGGGTAGATGGATGGGATTGAGGGGATGGACTTTGTATATATGCGCTTTTATATTGTATTTTTGCTGCAGCAGCGCTAAAACCACAATCGGGTCAACCGCAGCGGAGTTAAACGACCACGTGACCATCCTTTTTTGTTCTTGTTTAACTTCTCTTCAGAAGCCAACAGCAGCGATATTCGGGACAGAAACGTAAAATTGCTTGTGAAGCGCACTTATCCACTAACACTGGCAATCACACGACCACCAAAAACACCTCCAACTGTCGGGTTAACTACTTCCCGGCAGAATACACGGGGTCATTTGGACGTAGACTTAACATGGTAGCGAAGACAGCACAGGCACGTGGCGTTTTCTTTTTAAATCTGTGGTGGAAGTTTTTTTTTTTTTTTTCCGAAAAAAAGAAGTGAAAAAAGGGAGTGGAAAAAAGCGAAGTCAAAAAAAAAAAACTAGCCTGAAAGTTTGATGTGAAAAATTAAAATATCATCAAAATCATCAACTATAAATATGAAGGGAGTTGCTTGTTTAAGGGCGTGAATCAAACTACACATTTCTTTTCAGCAAACACGTTAACAAAGCAAAAATAATCAGCAACCATCACAACACAAATATTCAAACCACACACTAATATACCAAAAATGTCCTACGCTTTATCCCAAGCTCATCACGACTTAACCAACAAGTCACTATCCATTGAAGGTGATGAAGTTGTTGAATACATCTTACAAGAACAGTTGAGAGAAAGACACTCTATCTGTTGTATTGCCTCTGAAAATGTCACCACCACCCAGATCTGGGAAGCCCAATCTTCCATCTGTAACAACAAGTACGCTGAAGGTTACCCAGGATCAAGATACTATGGTTCCTGTCAATTCGTTGACAAGATTGAAACTTTGTGTCAACAGAGAGCTTTGAAAGCCTTCTCAGCTGATCCAGAACAGTGGGGTGTCAATGTTCAAGCTTTGGCTGGTTCCATTGCCAACTTTGAAGTGTACTCTGCTTTATTGAAGCCTCATGAAAGAATAATGGGTTTATACCTACCAGATGGTGGTCACTTATCCCATGGTTACCAGACGGAACAAAGACCTATTTCTGCCACCGCCAAGTACTTTGAATCCATGCCATACAGAGTGGATCCAGAAACCCAGTTGATTGACTACGACACTTTAGCCCAGAATGCTATTCTATACAGACCAAAGATTCTAGTGGCCGGTACTTCTGCCTACTGTAGATTGATTGACTACAAGAGAATGAGAGAAATAGCTGATTCTGTTGGAGCTTACTTGATGGTTGATATGGCTCACATTGCTGGTTTGGTCGCTGCTGGTGTTATTCCATCTCCATTTGAGTACGCTGACATAGTCACAACCACTACCCACAAGTCCTTGAGAGGACCAAGAGGAGCCATGATTTTCTTCAAGAAGGGAATCAGATCCTACAAGAAGAACGGTGATCCAGTCTACTACGACTTGGAAAACCCAATCAACTTCTCAGTCTTCCCAGGATCCCAAGGTGGTCCTTTCCAATCCACCATTGCAGCTCTAGCTGTTGCTTTGAAGCAAGTTGATTCTGATGAATTCAAGCAATACCAACAATTAGTCTTGAAGAATGCCAAGGCTTTGGAAGAAACCTTCAAGAAGAACGGATACAAACTAGTCACCAACGGTACTGACACTCACATGGTTTTGGTATCCTTGAGAGAAAAGGGCACTGATGGTGCCAGAGTTGAATATGTCTGTGAAAAGGCTAACATCACCTTGAACAAGAACTCTATTCCACACGACACATCCAAGTCCGCAATTGTGCCAGGAGGAATCAGAATCGGAGCACCATCCATGACCACCAGAGGTATGGGTGTGGAAGATTTCGTTAAGATCGCTGAATATGTTAACAAAGCCGTTGAATTTGCCGTTGAGTTGCAGAAATCCTTGCCAAAGGACGCCAACAAGTTGAAGGACTTCAAGAACAAGGTTGATGAAGGCCACCCAGAACTTGAGGCTATGAAGAAGGAAATCTTTGACTGGGCTGGATCCTTCCCACTCCCAACCACTGAGTTCTGGGCCAACTTGGAGAAGGAGTATGTTGCCAAGCAGTGATTGGAGCATAGATTAGGTTATATATAGCGTTAAAACAAGCGTGTTTAGAAAAGAGGCAAGGGCCGAAGGGCCACAGAGGGGATTGTATAGGCGGATGGGGGTGGTTCTGGAGTTGGTAGGCTGTTTAGACTGAAGCAGCTGTGAAGGAAAGAAACTGATGTGAATTCGCTTCAAATGGACTGAAGATTTATTTTCTGGGGTGTTAACTTTATGGAACTGCTTTCAGAATGATTCAAGCTCATTATTCGTTAATTAAATGATAATTTATACATACAGTAGTTTTTTGGTTTATATCTCCAGTTCTCTTTTTCAATGAATATCAGTTTATTGAATTTTACTTATTTTATTTTAATTTATTAATGAATTATTTAACCATTATATTTATTTACTGAATTATTTAATTATTTAATTTATTTACTGAATTTAATTCAGTCTAATTTTTTTATTTTTTTAAAATTTAATTTTCTTTATTCTTGAATCTCAGCTTCTATATATACAATTTTTTTATGCAGAAATGTGTCATTTCTTCAGTCATCATTTCCTTATCTTTAATTCAACTTTATGCCCTGATTTACTGCTATCCTAAAGTCCTTATATCCGTTTGACTTTAATGCAATCCCCGCACATAATTCGGAGATAACCCTACTTGGCATCATCCTAGTTTTAACAATACTGTAATTTATTTAATCCTATTAGTTGTTCCTAATTAATGACGAGATCAAACAGCAGATTTCTAACACATTTGCCTTTAATATATTTACCCGCACATATTTCGGAGATAAGCATAATTGATATAGTCTTAGTTTTAACAATAAGGTAGTTTATCTTACATTGTTACTTATTGCTAATTAATGACGAGATCAAACATCAGGTTTCTAACAGAAACAGTGAAGTTGTTGGATTAAAGCTGTTAACTCCGGGAAAATAGAAACTGGCAAAAACAGAGCAGCTTGAGGTAAAAAGTAGACTGAGAAAACAACTGCGTGAGGTAGAAAGTACCCTGAGGAACACCGCAAGTGTGGCGGAAGCACAGTGATGCGCAGCAATCAAAAGTTCAGCAGCGAAGCAAGCAAAAAGAGCTGCTAACTACTCAACTCGTTGAAACAACTAGTCAACTACTCAAAAAGAGCTGCTAACTACCCAAAAAGAGCTGCGGCAACTACCCAACTTGATGAAACAAAATACACTGCACAGACAGCACAAGATCAATTAGCTGAGACACAAGCACAGCAAAAGCTAAAACTTGAGAAACACTCCGGTTCCGATGCTATATATTCCAGGATGCAGATAAATGGCGGCAACCAATGCTTCTTCGCATTGATCTCGTTCAGGAATCAATACTTCTTGGCATTGATCTCGTTCAGGAATCAATACTTCTTGGCATTGATCTCGTTCAGGTAGTCAAACCCGTCACCTGACAGCACAGACTCCATTCTCTTGTGCGTGTGCATGCTATTTCGGCCCTTGAAGTTTCCGTCTATGTCTCTCTCAGTTTCAAAACTGTTTCCCTCGTTTCCACTGTTCTTTTCGTTATCAAACTCATCACTCGTAGGGAAACCCTTCTCTCTCTGTTCCTTCAAAAAAGCATTCTCTTGCTCCAGTCTCAGATCATTCATCTGCATCACACCATCGCCAAGAAGGTCACCTGAGCTTGAATCATTCTTTCGACTGCTGTTCTTACTGCTGCCTCTCTTGATATCAGAGTTTCTTAGGCCTCCGCTGCCGTCAGCATCGTCGCTTTTGAAAGAGAATCCTAACAAATCACACCAGATGTATCTGATGAACTTGTTTCTCTGAATATCAACAACAACTCTTCCCTGAGAGTCAATGTAGGTTTGTTTTTTGCCTCTGATGAGGAAGAAATATATCAGCCAACCGACCAGAATGATGAAGGGAATACCCACTCCAACCACAACTCCTATAACAATCTTCTTATTTTTGGAAGACAAAGTGTGGTGTTTTAAGGTATGTGTGGAGTAGGAAGTGTGGGTTGAAGTCATCGTCAGGTATATCTCCGTCACCAAAACCTGTCCATCAGAAGTGTAGGTTGATAGTGTAGGCACCTGAGACGTCAGTGAGGAAAAGAAAGTTGACACCACTGTTCTGGTTTTTGAGGAGGAGAATGAAGAAGAAGATGATGATGTTACCAGGGATGAATGTGTGGTGGTTGTTGGTGTGGTGGATGTGTTTGCTGTTGAGCTAAAGAAAAATGAGGACGATAGCGGCACAACAGATGTGTTCAAAGTAGATGATGATAATGAAATCAATGAGCTTGTACTCAATGAAGAGCTTGTACTGTTTGCAGATGATGTGGACAGAACAACCGAACTGGTATCTGACAGGGACAGATCAGCTGTGAAAAAAGAGCTGCTTGAAGAAGAAGAGCTTTCTGTGGTGATAAGTGATGCTGAAGAAGCAATGTCAGCTGACGACAGAGCAGTCACTGAGTTTGCTGTGGAAATGGTGGCAGCAGGATCAGAAGTGGTGGTGGCGTTGTTGACTGTTACTGTCGCAACTACCGTCTGCTGTCCACGCACTAGCGCAGCGCATGCAAGGAGGGTCCAGAAAAGATGCATTCTGATGATATTTGTGGTTTTTGGGTATGTGAAGTGGACTGAAATAACTCAAATCACAATTCAGCAAAGTAGGGCTAAATGAAGCTAAAGAAAGCCAAATAAAGTAAGTCCAAGTAAAGCTAAATGAAGCCAAATAAGGTAAGTCCAAGTAAAGCTAAATAAAACAAAGTAAGTCCAAGTAAAGCTAAGTGCAGTTCAGCAAAATGAAGCAAAGTACAGCCTGTGGTCCTACAGATCAGCTAGGCAGAAAGTGAAGCACAGATATGGTTTGGCCGGTGAGCAGGGCGGAAAACAAAATCAAATGCAAATCCGTCACGGTAACGCGTCAAACTGCAAATCAAACTGGGTATCTAAAGGTTCAATAACTAGCAGGCACAGTGGTTCCTTCTGGTGCAGAAGAGTGATGTGATGTCTGCGCTAGGGGTGCAGTATTGACAGAAAATCTAACTCCGATTGTGATTTCCTGGTTTCTGATTGGTTTATGCTGCGTTGGGGATGAGTCACGAGCGTTTGTTAGAGCGGTAATGCTGTTCTTGGTGGAGATACTGTTCTTTAGTTGTACTTGTATTTGCAGTAGTTGTTATATTTGAGACAGACTTTTTTTTTTTCTGTAGAAAATTTTTTTTTTCTCGGTAACTCAACTTTCATTTTTTTTAAAAAAAAAAAGAAAAAAAGATGCCGCTAAAAATAAACCAGTGGAGGGAATTATTTTTGATCCATGGGTTCTAAAAAAAGCAACAGAAGGCAGATGTGAAACAGGTGTGAAACGTGGTGGGAGCCGTTGGAAAAGTGGCAGGAGCAGTGGGTGATGGGTTGCTGTCGGGGCTAATAAGTGTTTAATTTTATTAATTAATTTAATTTATTTTATTTGTTTGAATTAAATTTACTTTAATTTCAATTGTTCTGATTTGATTATGATTCTACTTTAATTAGTTTAATTTATTTTATTTAATTAGGTTAATTTAATTTATTTAATTTGTTTAAATTTATTTTATTTTGTTTTACCTCGTTTTAATTCAATTTCATTTGCTGAATTTTTTTGTAATTGTTTTAATCAATTTTATTTGCTTAAAGTTATTTAATTTAATTTACTTTGGCTTTAACTGATTTTATTTTTCTTAATTTTATTTGTTCAAATTTTTTAAATTTATGTTAGTTCATTTCATTTTAATTTATTTTACGTCGTTTTACTTAAATTTCTTTTGGCTAATTTTTTTTATTTGTTTCAATCTGTTTTAATCTAATTTTAATTTTGCTTTGATTAATTTAATTTAATTTTAATTAGTCTAATTTACCTTAGTTCATTTAAATTTAATTAAGTTTCTTTATTTGGTTAAATTTATTTTATTTTAGTTTAATTAATTTTATTTATTTAATTAGAAATCTTTATTTTTTTTATTTGTTTTAATTTAATTAATTTGATTTATTTAAGTTAGTTTTACTTTATTTGTCTTTTTTTAATTTTACTTTAATTAATTTCATTTATTTAAGTTTAATTTATTTATTTGTTGAAATTTATTTTAGTTAGTTTTAATTTAATTAATTTTTATTAGTTGTATAAATGTTTTTTCTTAAATTTATTTTTTTTTAATTTAATTGATTTAATTCGTTAAAGTTTTTTTATTTGCTTAAATTTATTTGCTTAATTTTATTATTAGTAGTTGTTTTAAGTTAATTTAAAAAAAAATTATTATTATTTGTTTTAAGTTAATTTAATTGATTTGATTTGATTTGGTTGCCTAAGTTTATTTTATTTTATGTGCTTTAATTTGCTTCAATTGAATTTATTTTAATTTATTTTTGTTCATTTTAATTTATTTAGATTTATTTTATGTGCTTTAATTTAATCAATTCTATTTTTTTTGTTCTAATTAATTAATTAATTTATTTTATTTGCTTTATTTTAGTTTATTTTATTAGTTTAACTATATTTGATTTTAATTTACCTTTACTTTAATTTGTTTGGTTAACTTTATTTAAGTTTTTTTATTTGCTTTAGTTTATTTTATGCGCTTTAATTAATTCTATTTGTTCAAGTTTATTTTTATTTTTTTAAGTTTAATTCAATTTTACTTCTTTTAAAGTAATTATTATTATTTTTTGGTTTATTCTATTTTAATTTTAGTTTAATTAATTTTATTTTTGAAGTTTAGTTTTTTGTATATTTTATTTTAATTAATTTTAATTATTTATTTGTTTAATTTTGTTTTAATTAATTAATTAACTTTAGTTTATTTTTGTTGAGTTTATGCTACTTTAATTAGTGTACTTTTTTTAAATTTATTTATTTCATATTTACTTTCATTTATTGCGATCCATTTCGTGCTCTTCACTCTACCTTTCCCTGCCAACTGTAACTTCCTCTGAGCTCCACACAACGCTTTATTTCACCCTGTCACGCGTTGTTTCAGTCTACTCTTTTTGAAATTCCTTTTGCTATACAATCTTTCCTTCTTCCAGCTGAGGTACTCCACTGTCAAACCTAAGATCTCAGAGATTGCACTAAGAAGACTGCTGCAAACTAGCGTGTCACTGCCCCCCCAAATCTCACCCAGAAACCTTTAATAAACGGTTATAAACACAGCTGAGAACAGAAAACCACACCTGAAAACAGAATAAAGCACAGCTGAGAACAGAAAAAACACAATTGAGAACAGACAATCCACACTAAACAGTATCACTAACCATCCCTGCCAGTTGAGCCACACATAATGCAAAAAACGCTACTATACAAAGCACTCACTATTGCTTCAGCCAATCATCGTGCTCCTGAAACAAAAGACCAAAACGTGACCCTGAAACCCGCACTTCTGTTCCACCAACTACAGAAACACTAACGTCACACCACACTGCACCACCCAAAACCGCTCCAGAACACTGACAGTTGCCCATGATACAGTTGACGACTGTTCCCAATGATTGGAATTACTTGATTTATTTGGTAGCGAGTGTAAAAATGTTATGGTAGCGAGTGTTAAACAACTATTTGGTAGCGCACACCTCCAGAATCAATACGCGGACGAAAAAACATCTGCGACTACCTTAGAAACGCCGATCAAAGCGGAAAAAACTCACATTTGAAACTGGTACGCCCAGTGCCCGAGTTTTTTAGAACCTGCCTTTGATTTGGTCCGTGGAACAGGAAATCATAGAGGACATCTTAGAGGGCCTGCAGCCAAACTTTTCTTTTTCTTGTCACGTGACCAAACGCACTCTCCTCTTTTCGGACACATCCCTTTTGGGACTCCTCTTCTTCTTCAAAAAAAAGCAATTCTCCTGAAAAATCACCGTTTCCCGTTTGGGCCATCAGAAAAATTAAAAAACATATTTCAAAAATTTTTCAGACTCTAAACTAATTAAGTTACCTAAAATTTCAATATTCAGCAACAATTTCCCAGAAACAGCTTCAAACTCCAAGAACAAGCACATCCACAGAACAATTATCAACTGGTTATATTTCCTTTTCAATCCTTTTCTTTTTTTTCCACCAATTTATTACTGTTTTGCACACCCAGATTCTTGTTTACTAGTGCCTGTTTAGCATATTTAATCACATAAAATGAGTCCCAACAGCAGCATTAATACCGCAGTATCTATCTCCAGAAACAGAACAGCTGAGTTCCACACTCTTGAAAGAGAAGCAAGATTCATCAATCCTCCAAAGGATAGAAAAAGCGAAGATGACTATCCTTTATTGAAGGAAGCCATTGAACCACACGTGGATTCATTCAACTGCATCACTGAACAGGATGACGATGCTTCCAAAGGTCTTTTGAATCTTTCTTTGAAAGATATTGGGAAAAAAGTTGTTTACGCCAACGACAACAAACTCACACTCTCCATCGAACAGGTTTCCATCAACAAACCAATGCAATCACACTCTGGAGACGCCCATTCTGGAAGTGATGTTGTTTATCCAGCCGAAGTGAGACAGAAATTATCCTCATACAAGGGTAACTTGCTGTTGAAGCTGAAGTGGGATGTGAACGATTCGGAAGAAACTTTTCAGGAAATCAGACAGTGTGGAGGCTTGCCGATCATGTTGCAGTCCAACAGATGCCATTTAAATGGTCTTTCTCCATACGAACTTACTCAAAAAAGAGAAGAATCTGACGAGTTTGGTGGATACTTTATCATCAATGGTATCGAAAAGCTTATCAGAATGTTGGTTGTTCAAAGAAGAAATCACCCTATGGCGCTTATAAGACCTAGTTTTGCCAACAGAGGTAACCTGTACTCCCATTTTGGTGTCCAAATCAGATGCTGCAGACCAGATCAAACCTCTCAAACCAATGTCTTGCACTATTTGAATGACGGTAACGTGAACTTGAGATTCTCATGGAAAAAGAACGAGTATTTGGTCCCAATCGTTTTGATTTTGAAGGCCCTTTCTGACTCCAACAACGACAAGCAAATCTTTGACGGTATTTGTGGTGCTTCTGATCTAAACAACTCGTTCTTGACGGATAGATTAGAATTGCTGTTGAGAGGTTTCAAAAAGAGATATCCAAATCTCCACAACAGAACCCAGATTCTGCAATACTTGGGTGACAAATTCAGAGTAGTTTTCCAGGCTGACGAGGGAATGTCTGACTACCAGGTCGGTGAGATGGTTTTGAACAGAATCATTCTGGTTCACTTGAACAACTGGAACTCTGATTCATTTGACATCAACGAGACTGATTTACACGCTAATGAGTCCAAATCAAAGCTGATAATGTTTATGATCAGAAAACTTTACTCCCTGGTCGCTGGAGACTGTTCTCCTGACAATCCAGATGCCACGCAGCACCAGGAAATCCTGCTAGGTGGTTTCCTTTACGGTATGATCATCAAGGAGAAGATTGAGGAGTATTTGAACAACATCAAGCTGCAGATTCAGCAGGATTTGCAGAGAGGCGGTGTTCCTGTGAACTTCAAATCCACCAAGTACATGTCCAGAGTGCTGATGAGAGTGAACGATAACATTGGTTCTAAGCTGCAATACTTTTTGTCCACCGGTAACCTGGTTTCCCAATCGGGACTTGATTTGCAGCAAGTCTCTGGGTACACAGTTGTTGCTGAAAAGATTAACTTCTACAGATTCCTGGCCCATTTCAGAATGGTTCACAGAGGTTCTTTCTTTGCTCAATTGAAAACCACCACTGTCAGAAAACTATTGCCTGAATCCTGGGGTTTCCTGTGTCCCGTGCACACTCCAGATGGTTCTCCTTGTGGTTTGCTGAACCATTTTGCCCACAAATGTAGAATTTCCACCAGACAGTTAGATTTACAGTTTTTGAAGAACAAACTGTACGAATTGGGTGTCACTCCTATTGAATCCTGCTCCCAAATTGGGCCAAACTACGCCGTGGTTCAGATTGACGGTGAGATTATTGGTTACACCTCTCACCAGAATTCTCACAAGATATCCACTACCCTAAGATTCTGGAAGGTTTCTGGCAAGAACGGTATTCCATTGGATCTCGAGATTGGTTATGTTCCACCATCATCCAAGGGCCAGTATCCTGGTTTGTTTATCTTTGGTGGCCACTCCAGAATGATGAGACCAGTGAAATACTTGCCGCTTGGAAAAGAAGATATTGTTGGTCCGTTTGAACAGGTTTACATGAACATTGCAGTCACTGCTCCAGAAATCGTCGACGATGTTCACAGTCACGTTGAGTATTCTCCAACGAACATACTGTCGATTCTGGCCAATTTGACGCCCTTCTCCGACTACAACCAGTCCCCAAGAAACATGTACCAGTGTCAAATGGGTAAGCAAACCATGGGAACTCCTGGTGTTGGTTTGGTTCATAGATCCGACAACAAGCTCTACAGACTTCAATCTGGGCAAACTCCGATTGTGAAGGCTAATCTGTACGACGACTACGGTATGGACAACTTCCCGAACGGTACCAATGCTGTCGTAGCTGTTATCTCCTACACCTGTTACGATATGGACGATGCGATGATCATCAACAAGTCAGCTGACGAGAGAGGTTTTGGGTACGGTACCATGTACAAGGTTGAGAAGGTTGATCTGTCAATGAACAGATCCAGAGGAGACCCAATCACGCAGCACTTTGGATTCGGTTCTGACGAATGGCCCCAGGAATGGTTGAACAACATAGATGAAGATGGTTTGCCGTATGTGGGAACTTTCGTTCAGGAAGGTGATCCAATCGCCGCCTACTACGACGAAATATCCGGCAAAACTAAGGTGAAAACCTACCACCACTCAGAACCGGCCTACATTGAATCTGTGAACCTGATCGGAGATGAAAGCAACAGTATGAACAACTCCGAGCTCCAGACCGTCTCCATCAAGTACAGAATCAGAAGAACTCCTCAGATCGGTGATAAGTTCTCCTCCAGACACGGTCAGAAGGGTGTTTGCTCCAGAAAATGGCCGACTGTTGACATGCCGTTCTCCGAATCGGGTATTCAGCCTGACGTTATTATCAATCCGCATGCTTTCCCATCAAGAATGACCATTGGTATGTTCGTAGAATCCTTAGCTGGTAAGGCAGGATGTCTCCACGGTGTCGCCCAGGACGCCACTCCATGGAGATTCAACGAACAGGACACTCCAGCCGACTACTTTGGTGAACAACTGAAAGCTGCCGGTTACAACTACCACGGTAACGAACCACTTTACTCCGGTGCCACTGGTGAGGAGTTGAGAGTTGACATCTACATTGGTGTTGTTTACTATCAAAGATTGAGACATATGGTTAATGATAAGTACCAAGTGAGATCCACAGGTCCCGTGAACGCACTAACCATGCAACCTGTGAAGGGTAGAAAGAGAGGTGGTGGTATCAGAATCGGTGAGATGGAGAGAGACGCGTTTATTGGTCACGGTACCGCGTACTTGCTCCAGGACAGATTGCTGAACTGTTCTGATTACACCCACTCCGCTATTTGTAAGGACTGTGGCTCTATTTTGACGACGCAGTCGTCAGTGCCAAGAATCGGTGCCAAATCGACCGTCAGATGCAGAAGATGTGCGATCACGTTTGACGATGTGAAGTCTGCGCTGCGCAAACAGAAGTCAGGTGACGACGACGAGGATATCTACATTGACGAATCTCATATTTGGGAGGACGGCCAGGGCAAGAAGTTTGTTGGTGGTGGAAACACTACCTCCGTTGCGATTCCGTTTGTTTTGAAGTACCTTGATTCTGAGCTGTCCGCCATGGGTATCAGACTGAAGTACAACGTTGATCCGTAGGAAAAAGGATTATAAGGATCACAAGGATTATGTTGAGTTATATATGTTTGTAAGGATAAAACGATTATAGAGTGATGTGCGGGTTGTGTTGATTATATACGGTTGCAAGGAAAATACGATTAAAAGGGTAAATAAGATTCTAAGGGTAAAATAAGATTCTAAGAATAAATTAAGCTGATGAGAATAATGTGATTATAAGGATAAGTATGATTATAAGGATAATGTATTATTATAGATAAAAGTACGGTTGTAAGGATAAGTACGATTATAAGGATAAAGTATGCTTATAAGGATCACGTATGATTATAAGGATAATAAGATTCTAAGGGTAAAATATTATTCTAAGAACAATACGATTATAAGGATAAATACTATTATAAGGATAATACGAGTATAACGGATAAAACAATTATAGGGATAATACGTTCATAAGCATAAGTACAATTATAAGGAAAATATGTTTATAAGGAAAGCATGATTATGGAGGAAAGTACGAGTATAACTGATAACGTATGATTATAAGAATAAATTAAGATGATGAGGATACGTATGATTATAAGGATAAATTAAGATGATTTGAATAATGTGATTATAAGGATAAGTGTGATTATAAGGAAAGTATGATTGTAAGGATAAGTATGATTATAAATGCAAAGTGTAATTCTAAGGATAAATTAAGATGACGAGTATACGTATGATTACAAGGATAACGTACGATTATAAGGAAACTACGATTATAAGGACAAGGTATGATTATAAGGATAAATTAAGATGGTGAGGATAGTACGATTATAACGAAAAATTAAGATAATGAGGATACTACGATTATAACGATAATACGATTATAATAATAAGATTCTATGGGTGAAGTATGATTAAAAGGGTAAATTAAGGTGAAGAGGACAAGTACGATTATAATGCTAAATACGATTATAAGGATAATACGATTAAATGGATAAATTAAGATGATGAGGATACATATGATTATAATGCTAAATACGATTATAAGGATAACGTATGCTTATAAGGATAATACGAGTGAAAAGGATGAAGTATGATTATAAGGGTAAATTAAGATGATGAGGATAATATGATTATAAGGATAAATTAAGATGATGCGTATAATACGATTATAAGGGTAAACTACGATTATAAGGATATCGTATGATTATAAGGGTAATAAGAATAAAGTATGCTTATAAGGATAATACGAGTATAAATGATAACGTACGATTATAATGATAAATTAAGATGACAAGCATAAGGATGATCATAAGGAAAGTACAATTATAAGGATAACGTATGATTATAAGAATAAATACGGTTGTAATGATAAAGTATACTTATAAGGATAAATACTACTATAAGAACAAAAAGGATTGTAAAGGACTGCGAGGGTGTGCTGATTATATACGGTTGTAAGGATAAAACGATGATAAAGGAAAGTACGAGTAAAAACAAAACGGCGTGGTAAAGATGAAATACGGGTGTAAATGGTGCAGATGGGAAACTTAAAGCCTCGTGGATGGCTTATTTTTGGCTAGATTGCCTTTTTGGAAACATCTACTTGAGACAACTGTTTTTGCTGGCTAGATTGCCTTTTTGGAGACGATTTTGGCTGAGCCAGATGACTGGACCATTGATCGGAGTTACCTGTCTGCGCTGGGGGCGAATGTCATTCTACTACGCGGCTAGAAGTGCTGCTCTACGTTTGGAGAACTGATTTTCCGGCCTGGTTTCTGGGATGAATAACTTTGGCTCAACTGCGTTTTTTTCGATTCTGAAAAAACAACCAGACAGATAAAAAACGTGCAAATAATGCTGCTTTTTTAGATGTCCCTGAAGGGGCGCCCATGGGACAGATTTTTGACACCATTTGCGTCCTGGTTTGTGCTAATCAAATATCCGTCCTGGGAAACAAAGCAAACAGTCACGTGACGGTAGTTGTTGTTGGATATAATGGCCACGGTTCGAACCGTGTGATTTATCTGAGTGTGCCTGCCAGCTTACAGTGGTGTCAGCGTAGTTCCCGCCTAAAAAGTAGGGTATTGATTTGTCTAGCAGGGTTTATTCAACCTCATTTTTATTAGCACCTACTTGCAAATAGCCGGACTTGTTTTTAATCAGAGAATAACACGTGACCACCATCTTGAGTCGTTATTTCCGACACTTGTTTTTTCACGTGACAATGGGGCTTCCGACGGAGCTAACACTAACTCCGCTGCCTGTTCCCCTTTTGGGAACACCGCGCCAAATCAAAAAAAAAAAAAAAAAAAGTGGCCACGAGACTTTTGGGTTTCATCCACCACAATCAAACTCACACTCAAGTCCCAAAAACAACTCCAAAAACCTCGAATAAACAACCAACAATCCTGTTCCAAGCATTCTTATCTCCGCTTTAGAGTATCTGCTTAAGGAATAGCGCACATTTTTGGTCACGAGACTCGTTTACAAGGATGTCTGATAACCCGTTTGCGTCGAGTTTAGTCACGAGCACTGATCTTAAAAAGGATGGTGTTTCTGAATCACAGGAGGTCAACCTGGATGATCTGTCAGAACTGTCACATGACAGCACTTCTCCGTCATTGATTTATGCTTTGAAAACAGTTTCTGAGACCATCTCAGAGCTTAGAACGGATGGAACAAGAGGTCTGTGTGACTTTAATGACATTAAATCCAGACAGCTGGAGTTCGGAGATAACGAGTGTAAGTCCGATGAAGAAGATGATCCATTGATTATTCAGTTTCTCAAGACCTTTGCTGAGGATCCCCTGATTCTTCTTTTGATTGCCTCAGCAGTGGTGAGTTTCCTGATGGGGAATATCGATGACGCGGTTAGTATTACTATGGCTATTGTGATTGTTGTGACTGTGGGTTTTGTTCAGGAGTACAGATCTGAGAAGACTCTCGAGGCTTTGAATGAGCTGGTTCCGATGGAGTGTCACCTTGTGAGAAACGGTAACAGCAACGGTAACATGCTTGCAGCTACGCTGGTTCCAGGAGACCTGGTTATTTTGCGCACAGGTGACAAGGTGCCAGCTGATTTGAGAATGATTGAAACCACGAATCTGCACATCAATGAGAGCAGTTTGACCGGTGAAACAACACCTGTTTTGAAGCACAGCGATGTTCTGAAGAACCAGAATGTTAACGGAAAGCTCCAGATCTCCGACAGACACAACATTGCCTTCATGGGAACCCTTGTCACTGACGGTTCAGGGAGAGGAATTGTTGTTGCAACAGCAAAGCAGACCATTTTTGGTAAGGTTTTTGACATGATGAACTCCATCAAGAAGCCAAAGACGCCGCTGCAACAGGCGATGGACAAACTGGGCAAGGACTTGTCCTACTTTTCGTTCATTTTGATTGGAGTCATCTGTCTGATTGGTGTCATTCAGGGCAGATCTTGGTTGACAATGTTCCAGATATCAGTTTCTCTCGCTGTGGCAGCGATCCCTGAAGGTTTACCAATAATTGTCACTGTAACATTAGCGCTGGGAGTGCTGAGAATGGCAAACAAGCAGGCTATCGTGAAAAGACTGCCTTCCGTGGAGACCTTAGGTTCTGTTAACGTGATTTGTTCTGACAAAACAGGAACACTGACAATGAACATAATGAAAGTGACGAAGCTGTGGTCGCTGGGCTCTATGAAGAACGGACTGCACATAATGGACATTGAAGATAAGAAAAACGACACTTTGTATAAAGAGTTTACTAACCAGGCGAGAGGAAAGAGCAGTTTTTGCGATTTAGAGAAGCTTTTGGAGTGTGGAAATCTGTGTAACACATCAGTCTATTCAAACGAACAATTCAAATACATTGGTAATCCGACTGAAATCGCCATCATGGACCTGTTGAGAGACCTGGATATGGGAGACAAAAGAGGAACTTCCGGGTTTGAAAGTGAGGAGGAGCTTCCTTTCAACTCATCCAGAAAGTACATGGCTGTGTCCTGCGGCAACGGTGAAATCTATGTCAAGGGAGCTTTAGAGAAAATTTTAGCCAAATCCAAACACTACATGTCTTCTTCTGGGAAAAAAGAGAAGCTGGGTGATGAACAGAGATCCCATGTTAAAGCTGCAGAGAACGCCATGGCGAAGGAAGGACTGAGAGTTATTGCTCTAGCTACAACAAAGAAGCCAGCAAGTAAAACCTTCTCTTTGAATCAGGAAGACTCACTCTCTGATCTGATCTTTTTGGGGTTGATCGGAATGAAAGATCCGCCAAGAGCTAACGTTGCTGAATCTATTGAACATCTTTTGGAGGGACAGGTGCATGTTATAATGATCACTGGTGATTCTCCAACCACTGCATTATCTATAGCGCAGCAGATAGGAATACCACTAGATCTCTCTAATCCTGAGAGAAATATGATCACTGGTGATAAACTGGACACCATTAGCGAGGACGAGCTAATGAATGTTATTGATAACGTGAATGTTTTCGCGAGAGCCACGCCACACCATAAATTGATGATTGTACGTGCCTTGCAGAGAAGAGGAGATGTCGTTGGAATGACGGGAGATGGTGTTAATGACGCGCCAGCTTTAAAACTAGCTGACATTGGTATATCAATGGGTAAAAACGGTACTGATGTTGCTAAAGAAGCGAGTGATATGGTCCTTGTTGACGATGATTTCAGTACGATTTTGTCTGCTATTGAAGAAGGTAAAGGGATTTTCAACAACATTCAAAATTTTATCACCTTCCAACTGTCCACATCTGTTGCTGCGCTTTCTTTGGTTTTGCTGTCCACTCTGTTTAACTTACCTACACCTTTAAATGCAATGCAAATACTGTGGATCAATATCCTTATGGACGGCCCTCCTGCTCAGTCGCTAGGTGTCGAACCAGTCGGTCATGAAGTTATGAAGAAACCACCAAGAAAGCGGGATGAAAAGATTCTGACTTTTAAACTCTTCAAGAGAGTGCTTCAATCCGCTGCTTGTATTATTGTGGGAACACTGTTCATCTTTGTTAAGGAGATGGTTGATGGAGAAATTACCAAGAGAGACACCACGATGACCTTCACTTGCTTTGTTCTTTTCGATATGTTCAACGCTATGGCTTGCAGACACACCACCAAGTCTATCTTTGAGATTGGGTTCTTTACCAATAAGATGTTCAACTACGCTGTTGGACTTTCCCTGTTGGGCCAGTTGTGTGCCATCTACTTGCCATTTGCCCAGTCGATTTTTAATACTGAAGCGTTGTCGTTCTTTGATTTAGTTTTTTTGGTCTTACTGAGTAGCTCAGTTTTCATAGCTGATGAGATAAGAAAGTACTACCTGAAGGAGAAGGAGACCCTGAACCAGGGTGTGTTTTCGCAGGTGTAAATGAACTTGTAGTATATAGATGTCTGCCAAAGAAAAGAAAAGCGACAAGAAAAGAAAAGAGCCAAAGAAAAACAGCTTAGTTAGAATAAAAGAAAAGAAACAGTTTAGTTAAAGCAGTGGTTTGCAAAAGGTTCAACAAAGAACCAGCACTAAGTATACAATCTTGTAACAACCATTAAAAAAAAGCAATCCTAGAGGTTATCACATAAGCTTCAAGCCCTGAGGACGAAGAATTCAATCACATACCAAAAGCGCTTTGAACCTTAGCAATATAGAATCCAAAAACAAATCTATATTGAGTTCAACTCTGATCAAAAATTTCTAACATTGTTAAACAGAACGATGTGAGAGCTCACTTTTGGTCAAAAAGAGCTTTCTTGAACGAAAAAAGCAACCTATTCTCATCAACCTCCAAAAGTTAACTGCTATTAACAGCATATATAGCTAGTTTTCATTGAACTTGAGGTTATTCACAAGCTTGAGTCCATATTCCTTTAGCTCAGGGATCCGCTTGTTAACGAAAACAGTAAACAGTATCGGTATGTTTTGCTTAACATCAACCTTTAGCAGATCATCAACTCTGACATACTCGTCATAGTTATAAAGCTTGTTGTACTGCTGGTACTCTTTACTTAAAATAGACGATTGCATGATCTGTGATATATGTTTCTGGTTATTGCTGGAAGCAAATGAGTAGTACACAAGAACATCTTTTTTGTTTTCTTCACTTTCACCAAAGAGTTTGTCTATAAAATCGTATGATTGCGCATAGGGAAGCTTTTTCACAGAAACATCACTGTTTTCTAAACCAAGTTTAAGAACTCTCAGTATGTTTTCTTCAAGGATATGCTTCTGAATGTATTCATATATTCTGGCGTTTCTTTCCTTTGAAACTAGTTTTTTGGCATCAAGTTCGTCAATTTTTTCTGCAGACATTTCAAAATAACTCAGCTAAAAGTATTTCTGAGAGTAGAATGCCAGATCTGTATTAATTAGAGAATGTATGTGGAATACTTGTGGTTATGTATATAGTTCTTTTAAAGATTTGAAGTAAGTTGTTTCAGAATAAATAAAATGAAAATTAAAATAAAAAAAGAAAAAAAAAAAAGTTATAAAATGTCATGTGACTAGACAATCGGATATAAGGACTGGTTCATCATGTTCTCTTTGCGGAACAGCCAGGATAGAATGTGGCCAGAAAAGAAGGTGGATTATTGAGGCTAAAGATTGCTGTGAGGTGGTTAAAATGGCAGGTTTGAGCATGACACGTGCATGTCACGTGGTGGTGATATCTCTGGGGCCAATTCTGTGAAGGAAATATTTGGGGAGGAGAGTGTGGCTGTCGCAGCAGTTTCCAGAAGGGCCATGCGACTTGCTGACCAAATTAAGCACTAAAAGTTGCAAAATTCAAGTAGGTAACAGCAAAAAACGTTGTTTGCGATTTTAAACAGACGCGCTGTGTTTTGTGGGCTGCCAAAACTTTGCGCTACCATATTATTTACCGCAACCATATTGGCATATGTCATTCTTTTTATTTCCGCAGTTCGGCTACAGAAACCATTAAAAACGACTCACATCTTGCTCATAGGAGCCTTTACTAAGCACAGAACCCAAACCCCACAACCCAGAAATCTCATAAAACCACCGTTTCACTGCCATTTTCCAGCAGTAGCTCCATCGGAGTTAAGCCCATATCCCTCTGCTCCCGACTCCGCACCAAAATCCGACCCGGAAATAACAGTGCATCCACGTGATCACCACTTTTTCTTACACCG
Source organism: Hanseniaspora lindneri (assembly GCA_019649525.1). Lineage (NCBI taxonomy): Eukaryota > Fungi > Ascomycota > Saccharomycetes > Saccharomycodales > Saccharomycodaceae > Hanseniaspora > Hanseniaspora lindneri. Next base: position 88,083 of record JAFNJT010000017.1, read on the forward strand.
CTACCATGTCGTCGGCGTTAAGCCATATATCACGTTTTACCCCCCACCAAAACACTCCTTCCACTTTCAACAGTTTCTGCCAAAAAAAAACCCCCAAAACCCCGTCTTTTCCTTATCTCCGCGCACTGTTTACCAACCTCAACAACTTAAACCACCAAATTGACACCTCTAAAGCCAACTCCGTATACAAAGAACCGTTTTTATACCATCTTTATCTCAGTTTTCTGTCGGAGATACCGACTTCTCTGTTTTTTTTTTATTTTTAATTTTTTTTTTTCCTTCACCAAAATTTCTGGTAGCAAAAAAAAATAAAAACATCTCCCAACATTGACCACAAAATATCCATATAATCCCTCTAAATATTCTGTTAACACTACCACAGTAAGCAAACAATCCTACAAAAACCACCAATATTTAGGCTGAAAGTATTACCGGGACTGTTATTTTTGCCAGTGCATCTATTTATAGCTTTATTTTACACTTCTTTGCAGTCTATTATTAGAACAGAAACATGAGCAGCAGCGATTTTGATTATCTATTCAAACTATTGTTGATTGGTGACTCCGGAGTGGGCAAATCTTGTTTGCTTCTAAGATTTGCTGACAACACCTACAACAGCGACTACATCTCCACCATCGGAGTTGACTTCAAGATTAAAACCATCAAGCTAGATAACGATAAGATTGTGAAGTTACAGATCTGGGACACTGCAGGGCAAGAAAGATTCAGAACTATCACTTCTTCATACTACAGAGGAGCGCAGGGAATAATCATTGTCTACGATGTCACGGATTTGGAGTCATTCAACAACTTGAATAATTGGTTGCAAGAAATTGACAAGTTTGGAACAAACGGCGTGACCAAGTTGATTGTTGGAAACAAGAACGACTTGACTGATAAGAAACAGGTGACCTTGGAGATGGCGCAGGAGTTTGCGAAGGAAAAGGGCGGTTTGACCGTTTTGGAGACCTCAGCCTTGTCTTCTGAGAACGTTGAGCAGGCGTTCTTGACCATGGCCAAAGAAATCAAGGAGAACCAGGACAAAAACGATAAGCTGGGCGAGGGATCCGGCCAGGAGGGAAACAAGATCGACCTTTCCGGAGGCAAGTCCTTGACCGGCGGTGGCGCTGCCAACAACTGCTGTTGAGGGAACACAGAACAAGAACAACTGCTGTTAATTGAGCCCAGAATAACTGCTGTTAATTGATTACAGAATAAGAATAACTGTTAAGTGATTACAGAAGAACAACAACTGTTAAGTGAGTGATTACAGAACAACAACAACTGATGAGGGAGTACAGAACACGAATAGGGGCTGCAGGATGCTAGAACTCATGCCAGAACACCACAACACCAGGCTGCATATGTACAACCAGAGATATATCGCTTTCAACGTATCAAATCTAAACTATCATACATAATCGTCGATGGAACACAGAAGAACAAGCAAGATCACGATCTCACACCGCCCTTGTTTCCGTTCATTCTCTGCATCTTTTCAAACTTCTTCTTAATCTTCTGCTGTCTTTTGGAGAGTGGTTCATCGTCTGCAACATCATTTCCATTCTCGTCTTTCATTTTCAGCGCAGCTTTCATTCCCTTGCTCATGTTTTCAGGAAGTTTCATTCCATTGGTCGATTTATACATCACGTTTTCGCCCTGAGCCTTTCTTTTTGCTGCCTCATGATTCTGCTGCTGTTTCATCTTCTGCAGTGGATCATAAGTCTGTGCAAATGAGTCCATCAAACTAGGTGCTTTTGGTTTATTATTCTCTTGCAAATGAGAATAAGCATTCTGGTTGGATGCCATTCCTGGAACAAGACCGTTCTTTTTCAGGTTGGTCACGATCTTCAGAATGTTGTAGAGACCGATAAGAAGGAATAAAACAAGGCAGAATGCCCAGAAATAGAAACTGTGCCAGATAAATGTGACTACATTTGCTACTATGGATACCAGTATGACAAGTCTGTTGAGTTTGGCGAGGTTATAGTTGCCACCAAAAACCTGTGAGTAGACCAAAAGCAGCGGATATATGTTGCAGATGATGAATTTGACCACGTGGTTGCTTCTTGAGGCTGATTTCGTGTACAGCAAGTACCCAGAAACCAATGTGACAAGTATATATGAGTAGTTGATTTTCTTGTTAGCATTGATATCCTTGGATTTCTTTTCCTGGGTCAGCTGCTTCAGGTAGGCAAGCGTTTCCGGGGTAAAACTACCCGCAGAGTTGTTATTCATGGTTGTTTGGTAGTGAAAATTGGCGGAAATGTGCGTTTTTGGGTGCTGTTGTTGGGCTGTTTTCGATGTGAAATATGAGTTGATTTGTTTAAACATGCAACTTTTTGACCTGAAAATTTTTTAGTCTATCACGTGATTGGATGGAACGTTTGATCACGTGACATGTCACCTGGGCAAACCTAATACCCCGTTTCTTGACCATGTTTCTTGATCCAGAGTGTTGAAAAGTCAGTTAAAATGCTGGAGAGCGGAAGGACATGGTTTTTGCAGTGTTAATATGTGCGGCAGTGCTGCAAATGCGTGTGCCGTGTTTCTTTGACAGCGTTAACTCCGAGGAGACAAAGTGCACGGGAACATGCGTGAAACATGCAGTCGCGGTACTGTGAGAGCGGTGTTCTGTGAAATTGCTAGTTTCCACAGCCAAAACACTACTGCGATCAAAACAGCACTTGCTGAGTGATTGGTGTGTGAAACGTGAGTTGATGTTAATATGGTAGCGAAAAGTATTTTTATGGTAGCGGAGATCATGTTTGTATCGCACCAAAATTCTGACTGCTGCTAAAAACAGATGAGAGCAGTCGCTGAACAGACGAAATAAAGACAGAAACATAAATATATGCGCATAAACCTTCTTCAAAAGAGACTCCAGCTATGCATGTGCACTTTTGCCCAACCCCTCGCCGGTCTAGGTCAGCATCTGATCAAAATGAGGTTTATAATACGGTAGCGGTGTATACATAACATGGTAGCGGTGTATACATAATATGGTAGCGGGTTTCCACGTTCCAAAAAACACTGCTCCGGCGCAACCACCGAGAACTGTTTTCTTACAAAACCATCTGCCATCATTGGCACCTTGCTTTTTTACAAAATCCACTACCTCCTCTTTCTTCTGCACCCTCTCTATCCACAACCACGTTTGTTTACACCCCCGTTTCCCGATCCGGATAAACATGTTATTTATAGGTATGCTTAACTCCGGCTAGTCGGACTTAACACTATTTTTTTACACTGCAGAAAAAAAAAATATCTCACGCCCTGTTTGATTTGTTGTATTTTTTTTTGCCTCCTGAAAATTTTTTTTTTTCTGAACAACACACTCTTGATTCTTTCATAAGTATATAAGGAAGTAAAGAAAAAAGTTAAAAATAGAGAAAAATAAACAAACCAGTGAGAGTTTTACTATTAAATCTTCTTATTATTCTAATATTTTTGAATTTCTACATTTATAAACAATGGATTCTGGTATGTATTAGTCATGTGAGAATTGTTGGGATACCGTCATGGAGAGTATTTTTGGCGGCAAATGGTCCCAAAGAGTGTGACGCGTCAATTTCGTTAGAAGCTTGTTGCACAAGGAACCAATTATATCAAAAAACATCATCATTGAGTAACATCACAGTCATTTCAGTCACGGGAAAGTGAATAGTCACATGGTATTCAGCACAGTGGTTGTGTGAAACACGATGCAGAGGCAAGGAATACAACGATTGTGATTGGCCAGCGGCTAGTCGAAATTACCTTTTCCGGATAAAAAAAGGTATGGTGTTGAGATTGAGTACAATTATGGACGTTTTTGCGGCAGAAATGTGATCAATTTAGTGGTTTTGTCAAGGAATAATTAAATTTAATTGACACTTCACGTTACTGTTGCATAGATCATTTTTGCCATTTTCAGATTTAAAGATGTTAGAATCGCCCCTCATAATTGCGAGTGTGTGTTTTTTTTTTTGCCACCAATGTGCGGAGTGTTTGGCGGATATAACATTTTTTTTTTTAATGGCAAATTATCCGGATGGAGGGTCATGTGATGAAGGTGATGTGAGGATCATGTGATGAAGGATATGTGATAGTATTGGTTTAAGTGCAGCTAGCTCTCAATGATATTTGATGCGTGGGGGAGGCGGAATGCAACGCTAGAAGTTTATGCGATGTTCAGACAGCGCTTTGCGTGAGCTCCCTTCAGATTAACTGAAAAGAATGTGTTTTACTAACAAGTTATGCTTTTTATTACTACCTTATATTTACAGCAGACGTTGCTGCTTTAGTTATTGATAACGGTTCCGGTATGTGTAAAGCCGGTTTCGCCGGTGATGACGCTCCAAGAGCTGTTTTCCCATCTATCGTTGGTAGACCAAGACACCAAGGTATCATGGTTGGTATGGGTCAAAAGGACTCTTATGTTGGTGATGAAGCCCAATCCAAGAGAGGTATTTTGACTTTGAGATACCCAATTGAACACGGTATTGTTACCAACTGGGACGATATGGAAAAGATCTGGCACCACACCTTCTACAACGAATTGAGAGTTGCTCCAGAAGAACACCCAGTTTTGTTGACTGAAGCCCCAATGAACCCAAAGTCTAACAAGGAAAAGATGACTCAAATCTTATTTGAAACTTTCAATGTTCCAGCCTTCTATGTTTCCATCCAAGCTGTTTTATCCTTATACTCCTCTGGTAGAACCACTGGTATTGTTTTAGACTCTGGTGATGGTGTTTCCCACGTTGTTCCAATCTACGCTGGTTTCTCCATTCCTCACGCCATCCAAAGAATTGACTTAGCTGGTAGAGATTTGACCGACTACTTGATGAAGATCTTGACTGAAAGAGGTTACTCCTTCACCACCACTGCTGAAAGAGAAATTGTCAGAGACATCAAAGAAAAGTTGTCTTACGTTGCCTTGGACTTTGACCAAGAAATGGAATCTGCTGCTCAATCTTCTTCTATTGAGAAGTCTTATGAATTGCCAGATGGTCAAGTCATTACCATTGGTAACGAAAGATTCAGAGCTCCAGAAGCTTTATTCCAACCATCTTTCATTGGTTTAGAATCTGCTGGTATTGATCAAACCACCTACAACTCTATTATTAAGTGTGATGTTGATGTCAGAAAGGAATTATACGGTAATATTGTTATGTCTGGTGGTACTACCATGTTCCCAGGTATCGCTGAAAGAATGCAAAAGGAAATGACTGCTTTGGCTCCATCTTCCATGAAGATCAAGATCATTGCTCCTCCAGAAAGAAAGTACTCTGTCTGGATTGGTGGTTCTATATTGGCTTCTTTGACTACCTTCCAACAAATGTGGATCTCCAAGCAAGAATACGACGAAAGTGGTCCATCCATCGTTCACCACAAGTGTTTCTAAAGAGTGTGATTCATTATATGTTTTATATATTGAAGTTGAACATGTACTTTTAGGAAATTAAGTTTTGTTGTATTAAAAATAAAAGAAAAAAGAAAAAGTGATAAAATACGAGGAGAGAGAAAAGGAAAATAGTAGCGCGGTTTTTATACTTGGTGTTTTCACTGTCAAAAGAGAAATGAGAATTGGTTTGCAGTAGTATGTTATTTAATATTCATATATACATTATGTAAGTTGTAAAGCAATAAAAACAAAACCAACGGGAGCCACTGGCAGTGTGGCCGCGCTGTAAACTGTTTAGGACCATGTTTATTTCTAGTTCGTTGTTTTTATTAAATAGGTAATGTTCACATACAGGTGTGATTACTCAAAAAACATCGTTGATATTGTCTTAGAGAGTGCTGATAAAAACGACTAAAGAGAGCTGGGTTAAGTGGATCTATTGATCAGATTTCTGTTATATGCTACTTCATTACACACATTAAACAAAGACAGCTTTTTGTAATAGCTGTTGATATCTGAACACATTGGATAAAGACGGTTGTTTGTAATAAATGTTGGTATGTAAAAACATATATTGCTGTAACATGTTTCGTAGTTTTGGGCTCCTAGAAATGTTATACTTGTAAATCACCACAGCCAGCCACTACCAGATACCTTCCTTACATATAGTGCGTAAGAAAATTACCCAATAATCAACAAGATCTGTAAAAATGTTACTCTAGAGTCAGCACTAGTAGATGTCTAGTGCACATACAAGATAGGTCAGAAAGTTGTTCAATGGTAAAGACTGTCGGATATATCGCTCACATGCAAATCCTATAATAAAGTTGTTCTATACACAATTCCTAAACTAGAATATTTTGATTGTATATTTTAAACCTTGTTTACATATCAAATTTTAATATATAAACAATTTTTAGATACAACAAATATAAACAAAAAATAAACAGTGAAGACAAAAATGCAGTTGTAATCATTTCTGAAGGCAAAAAAAAAAAAAAAGTTCACACTACCACATATCTTATAAATACAATAACAAATACTTTCTACAAACTGTTTTAAGTTGAGTATTGTTTAAACTTGTTCCAGATATCACCAAGTTGATGGTTCGTATCTCCGAAAAGTTGCTTTTTTTTATTATTTTGTTTTCTCACGTGCATCGTTTTTTTGGTTGTTTTTTTTTTCCTAATCCATATTCTGAAATTTTGAAACATTTTATTAACTGAAACTTTTTATTAATTCAGCCATATATTTCAAACAAATAGCAGCAACCAGCACAACAAATCACAGCTTAAGCAACTTTTGTGTATGTTTTGGAGGAAACTATCTTCAAAAATAACCACCCTACTAAGCAAACCAAAGATGCCTGCTGAAAATGAAATAGAAACATTGATATTGAAGGTTGATCCAGAAAGCATCTTCTTCTCAAAAACAGCACATATTGATGGCGAAGAACCACTAATTACAGATTCTGAGACCAAAGAAAACCTTCTGAAAGCGGCAAAACTGCTAGCGGAAACCTCCCAAACGGTTTCCTTCCCTACAGAAACAGTCTACGGGCTTGGGGGATCATCGCTGAACGGAGATGCTGTGAAAAACATATACAAAGCTAAGAATAGGCCGAGCGATAACCCGCTAATTTCACATGTCTCTTCAATCAGACAGATTGACGAGGTTATTTATGGAATTCCACATGATTCCTTGAATCCGCTGAAGAACATTCCAGCAAACTACCATCACCTGATCAACAAGCTCTGGCCAGGACCACTGACTATTCTGCTTCCTATCAATATTGTAGCAGCAGGAAATTCATCATCTAAAAATGACCAATCCGGAAATGAATATCCTGTTGAGGCTAAGCTGTCCAAGCTCACCACCAGCAACCAGCCCACTTTTGCTGTCAGATTGCCGTCAAACAACGTTGCACGTGCGCTAATTCACTTTGCCAACACTCCAGTAGCAGCACCATCTGCGAACACATCAACTAAACCGTCACCTACATCCGCAAACCACGTGTTCTTTGATTTGAAAGGCAAAACAAGCATCATCCTGGACGGCGGAGACTGCTCAATTGGAGTAGAATCAACTGTTATTGACTGTGTCACTGATCCAGCCAAAACATTACTGCTCAGACCAGGAGGATTCACCAAGGAAGATGTTGAGAAGATCGTTGAAAGAGAGGTTGTTGTTGAGTGTGTTTTGAAGAAGGAAAACCAGAATGTGCGAACACCGGGAATGAAGTACAAACACTATGCGCCGTCATGCAAAGTTGTCTTGTTTTCTCCCGAAAACGGTAATATAGAATCTGCTGTCACCGAAATGCGCCACAGAATCAGCACCATGAGAGCTGACAATTCAACCAGCACCATGAGTTCTGACAGCCCAGATACCAGTCTGAAGATCGGTGTTTTGGCGTACAAACACTTCCTCAACCTGAATGCAAACACACTAAATATAAACCCAGACGACCGGGTTATTGTGAAACCGCTGGGGCGTGACCTGAAAGAAATGCAGAAGAACATCTTCAGGGAGCTGAGAGAGCTGGACGATGTGGAGCACATCGATGTGCTTTTTGTTGAGGGTGTTGGTGAGGAAAACGAGGGTTTGGCCATTATGAACAGGCTGAGCAAGTCTGCTGGCTCAGATATCGTGGTTTTCTAGGCGGTGAAGTAGGTGAAGATTGAAGTAGAGGAGGTTGAAGTAGAGGTATATTGAAGTAGCGGAGGTTGAAGTACAGGTATATTGAAAGTGCTACGATACTGTGAATTGAGCAGCTGTTGAGAATTGGTATATAAACCGCTGTGAAGGAACAAAGTAACGAAAACTAACTACTTATACGAGTCAACAAAACAGTAGAAGGTTCAGACCACTCCGAAGTAACTGCGCCACTGCCAGCAGTGCTTTGGATCATAGTAGCTATCTCCGACACGCACTGTGATTTAAGACCATACTATGTATCTCCGACAGTCCCACAACAGTCACTGTACTGTGAATATAACACTCAGTAACTGAGCCACTGTGATTTAAGATCATACTACTTATCTCCGAGAGTCACTGTGATTTGAGATGATATCACTTATCTCCGAGAGTCACTGTGATTTAAGATCATACTACTTATCTCCGACAGTCACTCTGCTGTGAATATAACACTGTGTATCGCTGACAGTCACTGTGCTTTAAGATCATACTGTGTATCTCCGACAGTCACTGTGCTGTGAGATCATCCTAATTATCTCCGACAGCCACTGGGCTTTACGCCCATCCCACACTGTTTTCTTCTTCCTTCTTTCTTAGTTAAATGTCTATTGTTTTAAAGGAGCGTGTATATACATATATAAGCCCTATTTCCTATTCCGAGTTCTATTGGTGGCTGTGTATCTGTGCGCAACATTTCCATTAACAGTCAACGTACTCCAAAACCTGCAAGTTGATTGGGTAACACTGCTCAGCAACATATTCGTCGTACAAGTTGTAGAAGTCTCCAGACAAACACTGGAAGAATATGTCGTCGTCACCCAAAACCAAGTTTCCTTCTGGAGAGATGGACCATCCACCAGCGTAGATAGCTCCGGCCTGAGGAACTGGACCGTCAAATTGGAACTGTCTGTTGGCAACGATAGATCCGATTCTGTTCTTGGAGTCCTTCAAAATACCGTTTTCCAAAGTGATGTTCAAAACACCTGGTGCTTTACAAGCAACAACTTCAAATGGATCTTCGTTCACAGCAGTGGCTTCAGAAACAACTGTTTCGGAGATAGAAGTTGGGTTAGCGACGGTAGAAGTACCAGTGGCGGTAGGACGGTACTTGTCCCAGATGGATCCTGTGGTGATTGGGTTGACTGCAATACCGAAAGTAGAGCTGTAGGCGGACAATCCCAAAGAGTAGGTGGTGGTTGGGGTCAAAGTGGTCCAGGCGCTTGGTCCCAAAGTGGTGGTTGTTTCAGCTAAAACGACAGTGGCTAGAGCGGTTGATGCGGCGATGTTCTTGAATTGCATTGTTGTATATGTGTGTATTATGATATTAGTGGTTTGTTTTTGTGTGTTTTTGAAGATAGTGCTTGATGTGTTGAAGCTATCTGTTTGATTCTGGTTTTATTTATATTCTTATTATTTTGTTAATATAAGAAGAGTAAATTATTATTTCAAATTCACTTTCCTCTCACTTCAGTCTCGCTTATATACTTTTTGGGATGATGTGCTCTGGAACAAGAACTGCAGCTGAGGGGTGACTTTGCTTGACTTGTGTTTCCAAACGCAGCAATTAATTAAAGAAAATTGCCTAATTGTCGTGATAATATCAGTTTACTGAGACCTACTGCTGAATTTTCTTAGTTTATGCTGTGCTTTATTGCTTCAGGCTGAACTTTGCATTTTTAGGCTGAACTTGTGCTTAGCTGGCGTTGCTGCGGTTTTTCTAAGCGGCTGTCGGATTTAGCGCGGACGCTGGGCTCAATTTTTCAATATTTTCAGCCGCACGCCAATTTTTTACCGGCGATCACGTGATTTTTTACTTTTTGTTTTCTTTATTGGTTTCTAAAAATAGCCGCTGCGCTATAGGCGGTGTTAGTGGCTGGCGCAGCGAGACACGGAGATTACCACCACGTCATAGCATTGATTCTATGACACTGATGCAAATACTTGCTTAGTTGCTGTGTCCAAAGTGCAGCGTTTCTGGCGGATTTAATTGCAGCGAGACGAGGATTGCAAAAAAATTAAAAATAAAGAAACGTCACGTGACCACTGAACTCACATCACGTGAATCACCAGCCATTCATCTCATCCTATATATCCAACCTGTTTACAACACGTTTGTTTTTTAGAACCCCTGGAAGATTTCATTGATTCTTTTGACAACGTCGATGTGCAGAATCTCACCCTTCTTGTTGATCAAAGAACCCTTTTTGAAAATCTCAGGCTCATCGTTGTAGTTGATGTTGCATTCAGAGAACAAAATCTCGTTTTTATCTTTGGAAAATGTTCCGTTTAAGCGTGCCTCAGCATCTGTGGTGCTCATTCCACACTTTAAAACCAGCCCCCAAAACGCCGTGTTGTAGAGATTGTTTATATGTGTGTCTACGAATCTCCATGTTAGGTAATCCTTAATAATGTCCAGATTAGGATAGTTCACACATCTGCTGTCAAACATAGGGAGATGTTTTTGCTGCAGTGCCATTTCAGGGGGAAAAAACTTGCCCCACAGAAAAACATACTGGCTTGTAAAGTAACTGACAAATATGCTGGTCAACTTATCAATTCTTCTGTTGTACAACTGTGTATCCTTCCGCAATATGAAGCTGTACTCATCGGACTCACCGTAAGCACATATCATTTCGGATTTGTACTTGAGGACCAAGTTTTTAGCACATGCATTCATCAGATTGATCGCTCTGATGTCGTTTGGCTTGTCAAACTTGTAGCTGTCAGAAAACTCATGGAAATTCTTACCATCGATTCTGATAACAATGTATGTCTCTGGAAGCACGGTCATGTGAGTCTCGAATTTCTTGACATATTCGAACCTGGAATTTGCCATTATGGTGTGAAAAACTGAAATGAGTCAGCGCAGGATTTTATAAGGCGTTGTTTTTGGCGTGCTTATGGTAGTTTTTGAGAATAAATTGATGCTTAAACAGTTGAATTTATGGCTGTTTTAGGTGCTTTTGAAATGAAAAAGAAAAGATACGTCACGTGACTGTCCATCAGGAGCACGTGAAAAAAGTAACAGAAAAACGTGACCCATGTTACAACTAGTTTAAACAAATATACAACTAGTTTAAACAAATAAACAACTAGTTTAAATAAATAAACAACTAGTTTAAACAAAACTACAACTATTTTAGCCAAATCAAACAGTGCGAAAGATGCTAAAAAGCAGGCGACGACTAACAAGAAGAAATACTTTTCGCCAGGAAGGAGACGATGCCGGACATAAACAGGAGGAGGTTCCGCACAGCAAACTGACAGCCAGCAAGATTATTAAAGCTATTATTTTCCATCGGTCCTTCGGCAACCGCGGGGTTTGACTAAGTAATCAGAATCATTAAAAGCACGGTTTAATTCCTTTCAAATAAAAAAAAACATGAAAATCAGTGGAGTTTTGGTAAGTATTTTTAAGTTATCTTCCTGTTGAGTTTTGGTTCAGAAGCAGAACTGATTAAAAATTGTTCATCATAATCTTTTGTTTTTTTGTTTTTGGGAAATTAAATCGTACTAATAATGGCCGCTAATTACTGCCAAAAAGCCACTTCAAGGTGTCAAAGGACAAGATGGGTAAATAATTAGACAATAATAAACAACTGCCAGTTGCTTTTTTCAAAAAAATCTTCAATGATATAGTTTTTAGTTAATTCAGATGGTGATGCATGTTTATTCCATGACTCATGTAACTTAAAAAGAAACCATCATCGGAAAGTTTAAAGACAAAAGTGGTTGTCATTCATCATAATAATAAAAACAAACTATATCAATAAAAAGTTCTTTAGGCATGTTAATTTTTTTTGGGGTATTCGTTTCTAAACACTAAAACTGACAATTATATCGCAACAACATGGCCTCACGCTGCCAAGCAGATACAGTTGTTCCACTCTCATCAGCTGACTTGATCTTTCAAACCAGCTAAAGAAATTAAAATCATAAACGAAGAATTCCTACAACAATTTGAATCCTGCATATACATCCTCAGAGCCAGATCGTTTCCTTTCCTGAATTGCTTCAAGAAAAGAGGGTGATCTATTTTTTATAATCATATCAACTTCTAGCAGTAAAAGTATACCTCAATGAGCACAGAAACAGACATATCTACTCTAATGCATAATCGTGCAGTCAGTTTTTTAAAAAGAAATCACCCAAAAAAAGGAACAAATTTATTAAAAGAAAGTGTTTTGGTGTTTTTGGTTTGCCTTTTTTATTTTTTTTTTAAATTTTTTTTTCAAGCTTTTCTTTATATAGTTGGGTAAAAATTTTCACTTTTTGTTGCATGTACCCAATGCGGAAACTGGTATCTCTGTGCACCGATTAGGAAAAAAAATTTTTTTTCAACTAAAAAGAAACGCCGCAACAACGAGGGCACAATCATAACATGGTAGCGTGTTGTCCACAACATCTTTCAAAGATATACACGTTGTAGCCGAAACAGTAACTCCTCATGCTGGAGAACTCATTTCACTTTTATTTTTGTATTTGCGATATTCTATGAATTTCAAAGTTTATCAATATATAAACTATTATATATTTTGATTAAAGTCGTTCGTGTTTTCCGTTTTTCAATATAAATAAAATTATTTATGTCAAAACATTTATTCGGAAGCAGTAGCTCTAACGTAGATTTGTTGGGTGGCGTGCTTGGAAACTGGCTTGATGATACCCTTGGCTTCTAAATCTCTTAAAGCAACTCTGGCTAAAGAACCACCTAATTTTAATCTGTCAACTAAAACGGAAACAGAAACGTACTTGTAAGATGGAACTTCCTTCAAGATTCTGTCGTATTTTTCTTGGTCTAAGATAACAGCGTGTTGAGCTCTATCTTTGTGGGACTTCTTGGACCATTTCTTTTTAGACTTCTTACCACCGGCCATAGCAGCGGCAGCTTTTTGGGCTTTAGATAATTGTTGCTTTGGAGCCATTGTTATAACCTGTTTGAAAGTGATTGTGATGAGAAATAAAAGGACAATTGTTAGTAAAAAAAAATGGTTCTGTAAATTATTAAGTTAAAAAAGAGTTCTCTGGAAAAGAAAGTTGACTTGAATGGGTGGGTTGAATGTTTTGTGTGAATTCTGCTGCAATATAACAGGTAAATCTACTGTGTGGAGGCAATGTAACCGTAGGCATTTAAATAAAAACAGCTAAGCAATTAAATCCTTTCCACTGAAAGATTGGCTCAGTAAAAACATGTTCTGAAATGTTTATTTCGTGAAATTAACACATCTTTTCCCTATATTCCAGACTTAAAAATACATCTCAAATTCATAGCAGTGCTATATAGTGCCACCTCCATTAAAATCAATTTCATCTTCCTGATTGCCTTATCAGCTTAAACTATCTATTTGTTGTTTGATACATACTAATTACCAAAAGGTTCGCTGGTGTTATTTGATGCTTTCTTGTGATAAAAAGTGTTGTAGTGATTATTACTATTATTATTAAGGCATTGTAGTAATTTCTCAAAGAACCACCAGCAAAAAACCATACTGTGAGTTACCTTTTACCAAGGCAAGAATTAGAGGATGAAAAAAAGTCCAGAGAAACAATTTGTTTTAAAAAAAAAGTGTTGCTCGGCTGGATGATAAAAAAAATGTCGGCGTATTGTTTTTTTAGAACGAATTTTTGGTTAATACATTAAAAAAAAAAAAAAAATAACAAAAAAAACTTTCAAAAAAGGAAATTTAAATTTGTAACAAAAAAACAAATCGGAGATAAACTTTGTGTTAATTTTTTTTCTTTTTAAAAAAATTACAAATATTTTTACTTTTATTTCAAGCAGCTGACATTTTATAATCTAACATTAACATTCAAATAAACGCCACTGAAACAACACCAATAACGATTAAAACAAATAATGGCTAAAAGAAGAGCCGAGTATCAGCTTGACAGAGATGGTGGGCACTTAGAAATCGAGGCAGAGCTGCAGAAACGTGACGAGCAGCAGAGTGCTGGCTCACCTGGTTTGGTATCACGTGGAATTGAAGGCCGTAGAATAGCTAAGCTGAGAACCAATAAGTTCTCAAGTTCTGCTTCAGAGAATAAAGCTAGTGCCAGTTTTGGGTCTAATTTATCTTCCACGACCTTCAAAACAGCCGATTTGACTGCCAAAACGGCTGAAAAAGCAGATGAGGCGGCTAAGTTTAAAGCTATCAACATAAACTTTGCAAAGAAAATCAACCAATCTATCGAGAAGGATCCAAGCTGTGTTTTGTCAAAGATATGTGAGAAATACCTAGAATATGCTGCTGAATCCAAGGGAGAAACTGCCAAATCAGCCACTACTCTCCCTGTTCCATCCCAGACTCCAAATTTCACGTTCTCAGCTGTTAAACCTGCAGAAACAAAGCCAACACCGTTTTCTAACTTCAAAGTCAACGACAGCACTGGTGGCAAAACGGAACAGAAGGGTCAGGAAGGGTTTTCTGGCACTGATAAGCCACACAACCCTTTTGGGCAGTTCAAACTAAGCAAACCAGCATCTGAAAAGGCCTCAATCACGGAGCTACCAAGTAGCAGCTCAGACTCTGAAGACCAGGACGAAGATAAGAAAGAGGTGGAGATCAAGGGTCCCCAATTCACTCTCAATGCGAAACCAACGGTGAAAAACCCAGCGTTTGTTTTTGGCGAGGCTCTAAAGAAAAAGCAGGCCGAGGACATTGATTCTGACGACTCTGATGTCCCTGAGGAACCAAAGGGCCCAACCTTTAACTTCTCTGGCACCATCAAGGACTCCACATTCAAGTTTTCTGCTCCAAAAACAGAGCAGAAAGATGAGGTGAAAACAGAGCAGAAAGAAGAGACCAAAACGGAACAAACTGCAGAACCAGTGAAAGCACCTCTGTTTGCTTTTGGAGCAAAGAAAACCGACGAACCTGCCAAGCCGGAGCCAGCACAACCTGTGTTTTCTTTTGCCAAACCGGCTGCTGAACCAAAGCCGCTGCCAGCGTTCTCGTTTAAAGCACAGGTTCCTGAAACAACCCAGCAAGAAACGAAGCCAGAAGCAACGAAGCCAGAAGCAACGAAAACATTCAGTTTTGGCGCCAACAAGGGGTCTGGTGCCCCTGTGTTCAGTTTTGGTGCCAAACCAGCAGCAGCTCCTTCAGAATCAGCAACCACTGAAGCAAAAACAGCCACTTTTGAAACAAAAACAACCACTGCTGAAGCAAAAACAACCACTGCTGAAGCAAAACCAGTCTTCAGCTTTAACCTCAGTGGGGATGCTCCAAAGAAAACCGCTGCGGTCACAACACCAGCATTCTCTTTCGGAGCAGCCAAAGAAACTGCCACTGACCTGACTGGAGCCAAACCAGATACCGAAACGACAGAATCGAAGCAGAAATTCGTGTTCAACCTGAACAAATCTCAGCCAGCAGCTGAAACTTCCAAGCCTACCTTCAGTTTTGGCACTGCGTCGTCAACAGCGACTTCTGCCACTGGAAAAGTCGGATTTGGAAGCGCTACATCGTTCAATTTCGGCAAGAAATCTGACGACAGTTCCGCTGCCAGTGCTGGTTCTGAGACAGTGAAGCCACAGTTTTCGTTCAACCTCCCATTCAACCAAAACAAGACTGTTTCAGCAGGCGATTCTGCCAGTGCAGCTGTCCCACAAACTGCTCCACAAGCTGCCGCGGATGAAACAGCTGATGCGGAGAAACAGGAGCCAACAAGCTTGGAGAACAACGATGAGGAAAACGAAAACGTGCTGTACACCAAGAAGGCTAAACTGATGCTTTTCCAGCCTGAGGATAAAGAGAACCCGTATGTAACGAAGGGTCTGGGAATGTTCAAGATTCTGCAGTCGAAGGAAGACAAGACGAAAGTGAGATTCCTGCTCAGATCTGAGGGAATGGGGAATGTCATTCTGAACACCTACGTTATTCCATCCATCACCTATGCGCAGTTTCCGAGCCAGCCGTCTGCAGTGAAGCTGCCAGTTGTGAATGCTGAAACGAAGAAGATCGAGACGTTCTTGCTGAGAGTGAAGACAGGCGACGATGGAAAGGACATTGTGGATGTTATAAACAGGGCGAAGGAGTCCATGCAGTAGGGATATATAGTGTGTTTATGGTGTGTTTTAAGCGTATTTTGATTGTGATTTAAGCGTATTTTGATTGTGTTTTTGCTATGTGTTACTGAGGATTGTTCGCTTCAGTAGTGTGTCCCCACAACCGTAACAGAGATTTGCTCTGTCATAAAAGGACTGTGGATCAATGTACTGTGTGTACTCTGCTGAAATAGTAACATTTTGGTCCAGAAACTTTCACTGTGCTGGAAGATATATTATTCTGATATAAACTCTGCTACAATGGTGTTACTCTCATTCAAAACTGTCACTCTACTGGAACACATCTGCTCTGCTGCATTATGTTTACTCTGCTGTAGTATGTTTCCTGAGCAAAGTAATAGTTTTTTGATCGGATGACTTGCTGCTACAGTAAGTGTAGAATGATTAAATAATTTGCTGCTACAGGAAGTGTAGAATGATTAAATGATTTGCTGCTAGAGTAACAGTAGTATGCTCAAATGATTTGTTGCTACAGTAATAGTAGTATGTGTGAATGACTTTCAGCTACAGTAAGTGTATTATGATTAAATATCTTCCAACTTCAGTAAGTGTATTATGATTAAATAACTTTTTGATATAGTAATTGTATTCTGATATAAAAACTTACTGCTACAATAGTGTTCGGATATCATAACTTTCTGATATACTAAGAGTAGTCTGATATAATAGTTTCAGCTACAGTAATCACATTCGATTACATTAACTGTATATTGATATGATAAATTTCTGATATAGTAATAGTAGTCTGATATAATACCTTTAGGTAAAGTAGTTGTAGTATGAGTGAATCACTTTCAGGTATAGCAACATTATTATTATATAATAACTTGCGGCTACAGTAAGTGTGTTCTGATAGAATAACTTCCAGCTGCAATAGTGTTATGATAGAACAACTTGCTGCTACAATATATGTAGCTACATTAATAGCATTCTGATATATTAAGTTGCTGCTACAATAACAGTATTAGAATATAATAACTCGCTGCTACAAAAGTTGTTGCTACAGTGAGTGTATTATGATATAAAAAGTTTCTGCTACAGTAGTTGTTGCTACATGAATAGTATTCTGCTAAAGTAATAGTATACTGATTGAATCACTTTCTTCTACAGTAATAGTAGTCTTATATAATAACTTTAGCTACAGTAATAGCAGTATGAGTGAATAGCTTTCAGCTACAATAGTTGCTGCTACAGCAATGGCATTATTATATATTAACTTGCTACTACAGTAAGTGCATTCTGATATAACATCTTTCATCTACAATGTCATTATTCTGATATATTTCATTTCAGCTGCAACACTCATACTCTGATATAACAACCTTCTTCTACTCCAGCTGCTTCAGCGCACCGTCGATCATCTCCGTGAAGACTTCCGCGGCCCAGCCGATTCTCCGCTTCTCCTTCACAGCATTGCCAGTGAACGAA
The DNA here is from genome assembly GCA_019649525.1 of Hanseniaspora lindneri. Lineage (NCBI taxonomy): Eukaryota > Fungi > Ascomycota > Saccharomycetes > Saccharomycodales > Saccharomycodaceae > Hanseniaspora > Hanseniaspora lindneri. The sequence goes on from JAFNJT010000017.1 coordinate 105,665, forward strand.
AAGCCGTCCAGCTTCATTCTGTTCTCCGCAAACCACTGGAGCTGTTTCAGGATAATCAACCTGTTCTCGGCCTGGATGGAGCCAAAGACAACCTCCTGCAGCAGCGCTGGGTCGTACTCCACACCAGGTTTCTTCTTATTACTGCTCTTATCCAATTTATCATTATTATTATCATTATTCTTCTTCTTCTTTTCAGACTCCTTCGCTATTCTCAGCAGCAGCTGGTACAGCAGAGAGTTGACATAAAGCTCTCCCTCCGCAGAAAGACCGTCCAGCAGGGGAACATGCTTGAAAACATCGAATGGAAGTATCCGGTCAAAGATTATGTTGGCAAAGAAACGGGCCTCCTGGGTCAATTTAGCGTCTCGTGACGGACCAAACGGACCGTACATGTCCGCCAAAAGGGACTCGCTGTCGTCGATATTCTGAGACTCAAGATTCTTCACCACGTCCCAGAACAGGAACTTGACGAACTTGGTGAGCCCAGACATGTTTTTGTTGAGTCTGATGAGAACAAGCTCGTAGAAGGGGTTGTACTGGGCGTCCATTTTGGACACGTGGACGAGGATTCTGAGCAGCTCGTGGTAGTCCTTCTTCTTTATGTTGAGTTTGTCCAGTCGCATGAAACAGTCGAGTGGATCCTGGGAAGAGGTTATTGCTACAAAGATGGCCCTGGAGATCGGAGATGTCATTTTGTTCTGGACGGCTAGTTTGTTGTAGTCCGGGAGGGAATCGATGAAGTCGTCCTCCAGCTCGATGTCCGAGAAGTCGATGTCGGAGTTTTCAGAGGTGTTGGAGTTTTTGGTGTTGTTGTTGTTGTTTTTGGTGTTGTTTTGGTTGTTTTTGGTGGTGGTGTTGCTGTTTTTGGAGCTGTTTTCTCTGTAGGAGCCACCAATCAACCACCACTTGCCCTTGGAACCAACGCTCAGAATGTCGTCGAGGGAGACCTGGATAGGCTGGGCGGAGTTGCTGCCGAGCGTTTTAGCGTCGATTTTGAGGGACTTGGAGATCGATTTCTTGAGCTGGGCGTGGTTGGTTTTCGTCACGAGGTTTCTGTTGATCTTGTTGAGACGGAGATCCTTGAGTGTGTCGACGAGGAACTGCATTCTGCTGTCGTCATAGTTATCCTCATGATCGTTATCATAATTATCATCATAATCGTTATCATAATTATCACCATGATCGTTATCATAATCATCACGTTTCTTGCTCTTTACGTTCTTGCTCTTTACTTTCTTGTTCTTTTTGATCTCCAGATTCACAAGAATCTTGTTGATGACAGCAGTGAGGTCCTTCGAGTTCTCGCTTCTCAGCAGCACACCGGAGATGGAAACCACACGCATAATCAGATCAACAGCCGTCTCACTCGATATCTCCGCCAGCAAATCAACGACGTTGTAGATCAGTCTGTCGGTGATGATGCCGAAGTTGTAGCAGAAGGCCAGCAGGGCAGCCAGGTTGGACCCGTTTTTGCCAGCACGAGCATCGTTATCAAAGCCACCGTTATCGCTATCACTATCGTTATCACCACCATCGTCATCCTTATCTCTATCGTTATCTCCAAGGGCTCCCACCAGCGCCTCCACGAGCTTCTGAATAAAAACAGCCCCAAAATCGATCCCCTTGAACCGCCAGATCGCATACACACAGCCGACATAGTTGAGGAGGAACTGGTCCAGGAGCTGTTCGGAGATGTTGCACGTGCTGATGATCCGGGCAACCACGGCGTCGATGCACATCTGCCGCGGGAATCTCCCAAACAGGTCGAGCAGGGAGGCGATGATGGCGTTGATGTTGCTCTCAGAAAGCTTGTTGAACAGCGTCCTGACCTCCACGGAGAGCTGGTGGTCCGCACCAACGGTGTCACGTTCCAGCGACTCCTGCACGTGTCTGTCGGTTTCGTCCAGCTGGGTGTCGAGTCCGTAGAGATTCTCTTTGGATTTTGAGGTTGTTTTGTTCTTCTTTTTGGATTTTGAGGATTGTTTCCTCTTTGGGACATCGGAGTCGCTGGCGCTGTGGTTGTCATCCGCCTCGCTGTCCTCCAGCTCCCGCAGGAGCGCCCACTCCTCAGGGGTGAGGTCGTTTTCGTCGAAGTCGTTGTAGATTTCATTATTATCGCTATCGCTGTTGTCAATATTGCTATCACTGTTATCAATATCGCTATCACTGTTATCAATATCGCTATCACTGTTATCAATATCGCTATCACTACTACTATCACTGTCACCACTGCTATCTCGAGAATCTCGGTCCCTGATAGCGAGGTCGCCGTAGTCACCGAGATTCTCGCCGTAGCTGTCAAAGAAATCAAGCCCCTCCAGCAGACCACCAATCGCGTCGTACTCGTCGAGCGCTCTGAGCTTCTTTGCTTTGCGGCCGAGATTCAGTTTCTTGGCGTAGTACTTGATGTTCCGCTCGTCCTCGTCGGACTCTGGGTCGGCGTAGTCCGGGAAGATTTCCTCAGCAGGGAAGATTTCCTCAGCTGGGATGTCGTTCTGTTTGGATGTCGCTGAAGAGGCAGTTGTTTTGGGTTTATTGGAGTTACTGGAGTTACTGGATTTACTGGCTTCCTTCGCGGCTTTAACGGCTTTCAGCGCTGCCATCGTTTCCTCCACCGTCATTTCCTTCTCCACCGGCATTTCGTTTTCCAGCAATGGCTGTTTTTCTGGCTGTTTTGGAGGGTTTTCTGGCTGTTTTGGGGCTTTCTTGCTGCGCAGCTTGGCCTCCTTGGCGGCTTTAAGCGCTGCCATCGTTTCCTCCACCGTCATTTCCTTTTCTACAGGCTCATGTGATTCGTCAGAGTCGTCAGAGTCTGAGAGAGCGAGCTGGTTGAGGTAGTCGTCATCATCCTCATTATCATCCTCAGCATTTACATCTACATCATCTACATCACTTGAATCAGGTGCATTTACATCCACATCATCATCAAGTTCGTAATCCTCATCTACATCTACATTTGCATCTACATCTTCATCATAACCATCCTCATCATCATCCACATCGTAGTCCTCCTCCTCGTCAGAGGAAGATGCTGGCGGCTGACCGTAGTTCGCACGTGCCGGGATCAGCTTCTCCATGATGCGCCTGCTGAACGTCACATGCTTGGTTGAGTTTCGGGAGATAACCTTCTTTGCGAGGCGCTGCTTGAGGCTTGGTTTCAGGGAGGCTTCGTTTGATGACTGCTGTTCTTGGTCCTCTTCCTCAGACCAATCAGATGACTCAGATGACGATTCTGATTCAGACGAATCAGCTGACTCAGAGTCTAAGTCCGAACCATCATCATATTCTTCTCCTTCATCATATTCTTCTCCTTCCAGCGCTCTCAGTTCACGCCACTCCTCAGGCGTGAGATCGTTCTCATCAAACTCCTCAAAATCGTCAGAATCCAGCGAATCGTCAGCTGGAATAATTTGATCATGCTCTGGTTCTTTTTCTTTTTCTTGTTCCCGTTTGAAGGTTTCAGTTCCTGTTTTGGGTTTGTCACGGGATTGTTCACGAACGGTTCTAACAGAAGTATCGGACTTTTGGTTCTGGCGTCTCGGGTTTATCTTGCGCTTCTTCTCCTCACGCTCCTGCTTACGCCTCTCCTTTCTGGAGAGCGGTTTACCGCTGTGTTTTCTCTTTCTGCCGTTTGAAAACGGTCTGTTTTGGGCGTTATTTTCCGCCGGTTCACTTGCTCCGAGCTCAGTCAGCAGCGATTTTGGCAGCTGAATATTCTTTTTGAATCTGCTCCTATTACTGCTCATCGTGACTGAAAAAAAAGGTCAAGTAATGCAGTGGTTACTGGGAATATGCTGTTGAGTATGCTGGATGTGGTGTTTTCAGCTGCGGATCGATTCTGGAGTGCTGTGGCGACTTTTTGGACCAAAAAACGCTCAGAAAGATGGGATTTAAGTACAAATATGCAGCGTGTTAAGTATATGTTTCAGTAATTAGAGTACTGAAACTCTGAACAATTAGTTAAGAATATGGGACTATTTCTGGCTACAACGAGGTTGTTTCCTTTTTGGGAAAATTTTCGAGTGAAAAAAAAAAAAAGAAACGGTTGATGACGGATAAGTCAAAAATCACGTGACCCTTTTTTTTTAAATTCTTGCGCAGCGGTTTGAGTTGGGGCGCAACAGTGGTCATTTCCGGTTTGCTTGTTGGAGCTGTGTTGGGATGTCGATGCTGAGGCTAAAAGGAGACCATTGGCCGGCAGGAATGCCATGGGGAAGTAGAATTGTGGCGGGTTTTCGTTGATGTGGGGCGCGACCACGTGACATTTATCCAGTCACGTGACACATTTTGCTCTGCCCACTGTGAGAGAATACCCGCTTTGCCTCGTGATCAGAATAGGATAAAATAGTGGAAGAGCTAGAGAGATATGGATGCAGGGGACACCTTCTTTTTGTATACTTATCAAAAGAAAACATTCTTTTTTCTTCGATTTTTGGTTTGTCGCTGAAACGAAGGTAGCGTGTTTGACAACAATGTGCCGCACGTGACCACACCTGCACGTGCTTTGGTTTACTGTCCGAGAAACCGACTATATACGAGAACATGACAGTGCAGATCGAGTCGCATAGTATTTCCTAATATGGACGAGCAACCATAGGAATTACCCGTTTAGGTAATAATACAGCTA
>JAFNJT010000180.1:0-15233 GCA_019649525.1 Hanseniaspora lindneri
AACCAAATTTCAAACGCATATTCACAAAAGCAAACGCATATTATGCGTTCAAATTGATTTAAAAAAATAATTAAAATGTGGCTAGAAAAAGTTCATTTTATCAAAGTATCACTGAGTTCGCTAAATTTTATTTTAACAAAATGGTCATTAATTAATCACGTTTATAAAAACATTTACATTCTATATAAAAACTTGGTTTTAAACACGTGAATTTTTTTATTCTATATTCTTGCGATTATCAACTAATACCTGAAGAAGTACTTTATGTCTTCCACTATTAATTATTCATCAGCATCGGTAAAATTTTTGGTTGTGTTATGGCATGGTAGCGGAAACAGCTAGCCAGCTTATATCCGATTTTTTATACCCACTTTTAGGATTTAAGATTAGCTGCTATTTGAAAATAATATTTCAAGCTTTGTTATCACTAACATTACATTACTTTGAACCAAAAACAACCCTAAAACCACATATTATATATTTTACTTTACATGGGAGCCATAATATCAATACCAATCAATGCAGCAGTGTCATTTTCATCATCTTTTCTTGGAGCAACAGCTTCCTCTATGGTAAAATCGGTGGTTTCTAATCTACAAACTTCCTCTTTGGGAGCTAGAATACTGTATGCCATTGGATTGCTTCTCAACTCAATTGTGTCATGGATATCGTTATCGTCGAATCATACACTCTGGAACCCGCTCAAAACATGTCTCTCGGGGATAGAATGTGGTGTTTCAACGGTATATAGACTCAACTTTACGCTTGGACTCTATCATATTCTGCTGATGTTTATACTGTTGGGTGTTAATGAGGGCAACTTCAAACTCCAAACGAAACTTCAAAACTCATACTGGGGATCAAAAATAGCTTTATATTTCATCCTCCTGTTCATCAGTTTCAAATGGGTGGGCAATGACTTTTTACTGTGGTTTTCTAAGTTTGTTTCCCTTCCTAGTGGGTCCATATTTGTTTTCATTGGGCTTGTTCTTCTGATTGATTTTGCTCATGAATACACTGAAACATGTTTGAAACATATAAGAGAGGCAGAAGAAAGTGAGGATTTAGGGGAAAGTGGATCATTTTCGCTTAAATTTTGGAAGCGTCTTTTGATAGGAGGAACTATTGGAATGTATGTCTGTACAGTTATCATGATTATTATAGAGTATGTTTTGTTCTGTAAGAATCACTGTGGAATGAACATTTTTGCGTGGGTTGTTAATATTCTATTTTTAATTGCAACTTCTATAATGTCTATTCATCCCGTGGTTCAGGAGTATAATCCTCAATCAGGACTGTCACAAGCATCAGTTGTAGGTATTTATTCAACCTATTTGATATTTTCAGCCATGTCTGGAGAACCAGACGATAGAAACTGCAATCCTTTGGTAAGATCAACAGGAACTAGAAGAGCATCTATCATTTTAGGCTCTATTTTCACAATTGTAGCTATAGTTTACACAACATTAAGAGCAGCGGGTAACTCTATTTTCAATCTACAAGATTCAAATCCTAACCAAGATATCTATTTGGATGTGAATGAGTTTGATGGTGGTGATGCTGCTGATAGAAAAGAAATCAGAAGAAAGGCTATTCAGTCAGCCATAGATGAGGGATCTTTGCCGGAAAGTGCTTTAGAAGAATTCCTTGTGGATGAAGAAGAAGAAGAACTGATTAGATCTGGTCAAGAGAAACCAAATTACAACTATGTTTTGTTCCACATAATCTTCTTTTTAGCCACGCAGTGGATTTCTATGCTTTTGACTATCAATGTGAAGCAGCTTGATAATGGTGATTTTATACCGGTTGGAAGAACATATTTCTACTCCTGGGTCAAGATTGTGAGTTCATGGTTATGTTATATTCTGTACGGCTGGTCGCTGGTTGCACCAAGCATCATGGAAGAAAGGTTTGATTACAACATATAGATATGCATGTTTGTGTTTTGAATTTTTTAGCTGCTTGTTTATGTTTAAAATGAGGTATAGGAGTTTATTTAAAACCGAGGTGAATGCTTTTAATGAGCGAATGTACTGTAATGTGTGTTTAGTCACGCTATCTGAAAGAATGATGTGATGTCGTCGCAGATTTACTTATTTTGTAACCTTTATATTAAAGGAAAATTGATGCAGTGTTTTGAATCTCTTCTCAAATCATCTATTAAGTGATATTAATGTTTTAGTAGTATTGTTGTTGATGTTTTAATACTAGGGTTTTTGATGTTTTAATAATAGTGTTGTTGATGTTTTAATAATAGTGTTGTTGATGTTTTAATACTACTGGTTTTTGGTATTGTTGTAGACACAATGAACGCCTTATTGGGCAGTCATGCTGCTATGTATTTGAAAGTTTTAGTGTCAGCTTCGTATTTTTGCTTTTTATGGCTAGCAGGTGTTCTTTTTAAACTAGTATATGGTTTTCGGTTATTCAAAGCACGCCGTTTTAAAGCGGCAATTGGTGTATCTACGTATCTATTTGTTGTATTCACTTATCTATTCATTTAGTTATTCACTTATCTATTTATTTGCTTATTTATTTTATTCAGTTAGTTATTTATTTCCTTTACGTATCTATTTATTTACTTTATTTACTTCATTCACTTTATACAGCTAGCAATTAAATAACCATCATAGAACACCCCACTGCTTCGTGCAACCAAGCCATGTTTTCAACTTAGAAACAAGTCAAATAAAATTAAAAATAAAACAGATAAAATTAAAATAAGTCAAATAGAATTAAAAATAAATAAAAAAAAGAATTAAAATAACATTTATTAACATGCTCACTAGTACAAATAAAACTTTACAATATCATCACCCCAGAAAACATATAAAAATCTTCCTCACATCATCTCAGATTCGTTCTTTTCTTTTCAAAATATACTCAAAGTTTATATAACAAGCGCTGTCAATCAAGTTAATCAGTCATGTCCGCAACTTCACTTCTGATTGACTTTTCAGATAAGGGTTTGACGTTTCTGATCTTTATACCGAATCTAGTATCCTTCGACAACTCAACCAACTGGTAGATTCCCTGGGTCAACTGACTGTTTGGATTTAGTTCGTACTTGGACTGCAAGTATATTGGTTCCGCATGTGTCAATTTGTAAGTTAAATCATCAGTAATGGCAACAGTGCATGCTTCTCTGGCAACAGGCAAAGTAGTTGTTCTGGCATTCTTGAATAAGGATTTCAATTTCAAAGAAGAAATGTTTAATTTTGGCAAAGGAATCTCAAAACCTGGCAAAGTAGGGTTCACAGCATCAATGGATTTGACACCTTCTGGGTTTGACAGATTGACAATCAATTCCCAAGGAATATATTTAACAATTTGAACTGGTTTGCTTGTGGCCAAGAAGTTATCCATGATTTCCTTCATACCCATTCTGGATCTCAAGTTCTCCTTCATTATTATAGCCTGTTCCTCAGTATAGTTTATGCTTTGTAAATCTAATTGAATAGGAGAGTGGATTAACTGTTGGTATTCGTCAGATAAGTATGTCAATTTAACAGGGTACACAGATTGTTTATCCATTTTGGTTAAACATTCCTTAGAAGCTCTCAACTTCAAGTCCTTCAATTGAGTGAAGTCTCTGGTGAATTGGGAGTTTCTGACAGTCATGTTTCTGCCTGTAGCAGATGTACCAGAAAACTCACTCAAAGTTTCAACAGAAATCAATCCTAATTCGGACGTTTCACTTAGAGATACAACCTTCAAATCAATCAAATAAACTTCACCAGGAAGAACAGTGAATCCATCAGTGGCAATGGCAGAGTCATATATGAAAGCTGACTTCTGTTTGTTTTCATGAGTGTTTTCACTGTTTTGAAGCAATGTCAAAGCTTTTGATTCAACATTACTATTCAAATCTCTCTGGTATTGCTCAGACTTCTTCAACAAAATAGTTTCCTGGTTAGATTCGTACCAAACACAACCTTTGAATTCTCTTTCAGCAACAACACCTTCGTTTTGACCAGCCAAAAATCTTCTGACTCTTCTGATTTTAGATCCAGGAACCAAAGCACAGTTGTAGCTTTCAATCAGGTGATCAACGACTTTTCTGATCAAATGACCAGTCACCTTGGCTTCGTTATTTGGATTGATGGCTCTCAAAGATTCTGGAAGTTTTTCTGGAGTGGCTGCTGAAGCTAATAAGTTTACAACAACTTCCTTAGCAATCTGAGCAACAGCACTGGCATCAGCCTTACCTCCTAATAATGGGCCAGAAGCTTGTGCTAGACCATTAGATGGGTTTATTTCCGTTGGATAAACACAAATAGTGTGGGTAATTTGGGAGGTGTAACCATCAATGTGGCATCCTAAAGTAATCTTCACCAAATCACCAACGGATAAAAAGTTCTTCAAACAAGACTTAATACCTGTGGAAAGGTTTTCTTCAACATAGTCCTTGTTCTTTTCTTGCATGAAAGTGGTGTCATCTAGTTCAGGTGACCATCCATTTGCAATTTCATCAATATCAATGCTACATGGGAAAGCAATACCTTTTTCTAAAGTCTTGCCTTTGAAATCCTTGTTCAATAGTTGGTTCATAAACAGATCAGCCAAAAAACATAGCTGGGAGATTGAAAATAATTGATGGTCATCCTTGTTGGCATCGTGGTAGCAGCTGTTGATCAAACTGGTAACATACTGCAAGGTTGTCTGTGTGATTTTACCAGCTAATTGATATTTATCTAAAACTGGGTCATCTAGGATGTTTTTGGTACTTAACAATATGTTAGTATCCTGTTCAGAGATAGCAATGGACATTTTTATGGTGATACTAGAACGGTGGTTGGTGGCAAACTTTTTGAGGCAATATATTATTAAAAAATATAAATTAAATATGCTTTTCATTCATGTAATCATGAGTTAATTTAGCCTGAATTACGACGTTAATTGTGAACAAATCTATCAAAACTACTAAACAAATTTTAAAAAGAAACTTTTTTTGGAAATTGAAAAAAAGCATGTTGTCCCAAACAGGAAATTTTACTTTAATTTTTTTTTTTAATTTTTTTTCATCTTTTTTTTTTTAGTTGGCTAAATTTCTTTTGCAAAAAAGAAAAAAACATAAAATGGTCACGTGGTTTGCCAGTTACCCATTTTGTCGGAGTTACGAGACTATACTCCTTTTTTTTTATTCCGCCGGGCTAAGCAGTGCAATAAGCAATAAAACACAGTAGGTATTCCCCCTGATTGGTGCTTTTAAAAACAATTTGTATGTTTTATTAAAACATGATTGGCATATAATGCTTGTAAAACCTAGCTATTGGGGGTTTTTTCCCTGTTTTTGCAGATTCATTTAGCAGTAATAATGCAGATATTTGATTAACCAAAGCGGAAATTAAACCCCTTTTCGGAGATATTCATATCTTTTTTTTTTTTTTTTTTTCACAAAAAAAATCCCAGCGCTTCTCGGATTAAAAAAAAAAAAATTTCAACTTATATAAGCAGCAACGATGGAAGTTGAATGTAAATATCAGACTCTTAAAAATTCTGCAATTGTTTTACGAAACATTTTTTTTTTTTATTTGAACTATTTTTTAAAAATAAAAAAAATTAAAAAACCAGAGAGTAGATTATTTATCTTAGATTATTTGCCTTAATTATGTTGTCCAACATTGCTAAGAAAAACTTAACTGTTTTCAAACAACAAAGCTTATTGAAGCCAGCTACTGCTGCTTTAAGATACAACTCTTCTAATGCTGAAGAAATCGTTCAAATTGACTTGCCAGAATCCTCTTTTGAAGGTTACATGTTAGAAAACTTGCCAGAATTATCTTTCAAGACCACCAAGGGAGACTTATTGCAAATGTACAAGGACATGATCATTGTCAGAAGAATGGAAATGGCTTGTGACGCCTTATACAAGGCCAAGAAGATCAGAGGTTTCTGTCACTTGTCTGTTGGTCAAGAAGCCATTGCTGTTGGTATGGAATACGCTATCTCCAAGAAGGACACTATCATCACTTCTTACAGATGTCACGGTTTCACCTACATGAGAGGTGCTTCCGTTCAAGCCGTTTTAGCCGAATTGATGGGTAGAAGAACCGGTGTTTCCTTCGGTAAGGGTGGTTCCATGCACTTGTACGCACCAAACTTCTTTGGTGGTAACGGTATTGTGGGTGCCCAAGTTCCATTAGGTGCTGGTTTAGCTTTCGCTCACAAGTACAAATCCGAAGACGCTTGTTCTTTCGCTTTGTACGGTGATGGTGCTTCTAACCAAGGTCAAGTCTTTGAATCCTTCAACATGGCCAAGTTATGGAACTTACCATGTGTTTTCATTTGTGAAAACAACAAGTACGGTATGGGTACTGCTGCTTCCAGATCTTCCGCTATGACTGAATACTTCAAGAGAGGTCAATACATTCCAGGTTTGAAGGTTAACGGTATGGATATCTTAGCTTGTTACCAAGCTACCAAGTTTGCCAAGGACTGGGCTGTTTCTGGTAACGGACCATTAGTTATGGAATTCGAAACTTACAGATACGGTGGTCACTCCATGTCTGATCCAGGTACCACTTACAGAACCAGAGACGAAGTTCAACACATGAGATCCAAGAACGACCCAATTGCCGGTTTGAAGATGAAGTTGTTGGAATTAGACATTGCCTCTGAAGAAGAAATCAAGTCTTACGACAAGGCTGCTAGAAAGTACGTTGACGAACAAGTTGAATTAGCTGATGCTGCTCCAGCTCCAGAAGCTAAGTTATCCATCTTATTCGAAGACGTTTACATTCCAGGTACTGAAACTCCAACCTTAAGAGGTAGAATTCCAGAAGACACCTGGGACTTCAAGAAGGGTGGTTTCGCCAACAGAGATTAAAAAATAAAAAAAAGTGCAAACTTCTTTTTTAACAATAAACGTCTCATCAAATAGTAATGAAAACATAAAAACGTTTTGCCTGGCAGCAAATAATAAAGCAGACATATCTGAAAAAAAAGGATTTGATTGGATAAAGTCTATGAGAATTTTCAAGAACAGTGAGCTGCATTTCGGTGCTGTTTTTTTATTCTAAGTCTTGATTCGCTGAGCGAAAGATTTCATTCACATCTCTCACTCTCACACGCTGAAGAAGTCTAGTGGTCAGCAAAATCAAGTCTATGAGTATCGCAGCAGTGGGATTTATGCCCCTGTTCTTTTCTCTGAACGGATTCTAATCAAAAATAATCTAAAATAAATTATCTATTTCTCTCACAAATAGACATCATATCAGGAATTTACATACCAAAATAGAGGACAGCTTGTTTGTTTATTTTGTTTATTCTCAAATGTTTATACACAAATCAGATTTATTATAATAATACTGTTATAAGTTTAATCTATATATAAAATAATTTAAAAATTCTCTCACTCTCTCAAAAAAAAATAAAATAAAATAAAAAAGTTATTAATGAAACAAGAAAGGTTTACAATTCTTATTAAATAAGTTATTGAATATTCTTTGCTTTGTTTCACCATTATATGATCGAATTGCATTACATTCAGCCTATATTTGGTGATGTTAGCAGATTTTGTTGTAACCAGTTTCTGTTTGTAAGGATTTCCAGGCATAGTTAGGAGTGAAAATAATCTGCTACACTTTAAAGAATCTACTGATAGTAGATAAATCACTACAACTGCGCTGCGATATGCTGCAAAACAAAATAATAGAGAGAACTATAAAGTAATTGATAAATAAAGACAAAACAATCGCTACCAAACAACTCAAAACAAGGAAGCGCACTATATCGTGCTAATGCAAAATATTATCATCATCATCATCATTATTATTATTATTATTACCAAAAATAACAACACAGTGCACTACAATTGTAGCATATTTCACTATATTTACTGTTCCTAGAGCCTGACTGGCTGCACTGATATGGTAGCATATCCTCTTTTTTTTTAATAAATCCATCGGAGATAAACTCTTGCCTCTATTTTGTTTAAACAATGTTCCAAAAGGGAAAATGAAACAGTACCTCAAAATAAATGCAAATTACGCATTTTTCTCATCTACGGGTAGTCATTGGGACTTGTTTTGAGTTAAAATTGTTTTCAGATCGTTCAAATTACATTTAAAGTTCCTTTTTTTTCCTATATTACCTCACACTTGTTACATATTCGTTTCTGGGTAGCTCTGCGTTTCTTTCTGGTCCAGTGAACTGCACAGCGCTACCAAATATACAACTGTTAGCTTACCAAAGCAGTGCTGTATATGCATTGAATACATTGCTAGAATATGTCAGCCACCAGCAGCAAGGATGCCGATAGGGATGGAAAAAACAGATTAATCCTGAATTCAATGGTTCAGCAGCAGAATTTGCACTCCTTTTTCACAGGAAATAAAGCTCCCACATATTCAACATCTCCGCTGCCTAATACAGGATTGCGTTCTGCTGGATCCAGCAGATTCAGTTCTCCGATATCCAAACTGCGCATATTCAAACGACAGGAGAAAATTGAAAACGGAGGAGTTTTTACGCCCGACTCATCGAAATCAAATTATGCATTAAGCAAAACATCTTTTAGCGACAGTTCGGGAAACAGTACGGCTAAAGAGGCGAATTTTACTGGTGAGCAGGATGGCAATGATCGGACATTAAAAAGCCAGGTGGCCAGTGATTTTCCGCCACGATCAACTTCGCTTTCCGCCACAAGCCATCTGTTCACTTTAACTAATGGAGCCACTGCGGACATAAAACACGGTAATTTGGTTCCTAATAGTGCCACCAGCAGATATGCCACCACTACGGATATAAAACCAGGTCATTTGGTTCCTACTAGTGTTACCTCAACGGATATAAAACCAGGTCACTTGGTTTCTACTACTGCGGTCAGCAAATATGCCACCTCAGCGGTAGAAACTGAATATAAAGGCCCAGAATACAGTGAGTCTCACATTTCAACGCCCAGTCCGCCCGTAAAGGACAGATTCACGAATAACGGCCCGCCGGAAGGAAACCCTTCTGGGTCACGGTATGTTTCCTTAGACTTCAACCAAACCCCCACTGCATTTTCTGTAGCTTCTCTTGATGTGAACGAGTCCCCCGTATTTACGCCGAAAAAGCACTCTAAATACGCCAGGCGCACTGTTTCTTCTGGCGGTGCTCTTAACAAGGTCGGCGGTGGTAAAAAGAGGCTTAATAATGCAAAGTGCTGTCTCTGCAACGAAACTATCATGGAGAAGACCAGCGATGAGAAAGTATTGAGTCTTATATGTGGCCATTTTGCCCACGATTCCTGCGTGTACCTGTACATGATCTCTGATAAGGAAAGTGAAACAAAGCATGGGACTGACATGTTCCCGTTGTGTCCAGAGTGTGGAGATAACGAAACAAGGTGTATTTCTGTCGACGAAGAGAGCAACTCAAAACTGATATCGCAGTACTTGCTTTACGATGAGAACGAGTATTTAGATGATGTGGTGATGATGAATCTGAAAGACAATCCGCCAGAAGTGCCGTACAACAACAAGAATCACTTGCACTTTGAAAGCGACACTGTAGACTACTTAAAAGGGCTCCCGCTGCCTGACTTTGATTCCGGCAGTGCTGAGCAGCCTGCAAAAACTAATTCTACGTCTCGTGGCATCGAGATTCCTTCTCTTCCTGTGCGAAATAGTGCAAGAACCTCTTTGGGAAACATAAACAAGTCTCAATCGGTTGCAGTAAACACACTTGGAGTAGAAGGATCGAATGATGAGTCTGTTCTAGATAGATCTGGATTTTCAGCATCTACCGCAGGCGTCAAAGTTGGCACGCGATCATCAAAAGGCTCACTTTACAACCCAGGCAGTCTTCCAAAACCTGGCACTGCAAGGAAAGTATTCAGCCCAGAACACCAAAGATTATCAGAGCACCAAAGATTATCAGAACATCACAAACTATCAGAGCACCGCAGACTGTCAGCAAGCAGGAGCAGTCAAAAAACACGATCATCCGTTCTGTATCAGCCATCCATATCCCGAAACTCGACCCTGCCAAAGTCAGTGATAAGCAGGGTTTCTTTGACCATGAACTCGCCAAAACCAATCGTCAAAAGGCTGCAGAGCAACTTACCATCTGCAGCGATTATCTCATCGGTAAATTCTTCGGTTGAAAGAGCACCAGATTCTATTGCTGAGGAAGACGATGACGAGCTAATGATTGTTCAGATAGATGTTGCAAGCCAAAGCCGAAATAAACACTACAGCACAGTGACGATGTCGTCACTGGGACACCAGCACTCAATAGCATCTGATCACCTGATAAAACTAGTTTCAAATAGACTAGCCACAGTCAAGGAACTGATTGAGAGGCATCCAAACAGACTCAGCAAAAAGAATATTGATTCTGATTTTGGTTTGCTAAGAACGCATGATACCTTTGAAGTGTCTCAGCAAGCCAGCAATTCAGATGAGTATGTTGTTTGCAAGTGTTTTCTTTTTGAAAAGATGCTGCTTCTGGAGTATTTCAATGGCGATTTCAACATGATTAAAATTACTCCCCAAAGTGTCAACATTGAAGCAATTAATAAAACTGTCTTCAGACTGTCCTGTTTTCATGCAGGAAATATAAATATTCTGCATTTCAGGACATCTAACAAAGACTCCCAAAAACTTGAGCGGTGGATCAGTGCTTTTCTGAACTTTGAAATTGAGTTTCAAGAAGATTGCTTTTCTAATCTCAATAAGGATGCCAAGGGTGTTGAAAACGATCATTTTGAGGCTACAGATATGATTGTTAAAAGGGGTGAGCTTGATGTTTCGAATCTGATGCCTATAAAAACAAACTTGAAGCCCAAGAATCTAATTATTATATTGCAGATTGATTCAAATAAGATGATTAAAACCACAGAGAATCAAAATCTGGTAAACTCCATTAAAGCACTAAGCACTTATTTCAAGCTGAAAGATGGAAACTTGAAGTTTGTAGTTTTAGATGAGCATTCCAAGATCTTGTCTATTGGCACTGCTAGGAATATCTTGCAGCAGTTGAACGGAGATTTGAGTTTTTATCAAATAAGAGGCAAAATATTAAACGCAAACCTCTGGTCATCCTTGGTTTTGCAAAAATATTATTCAAATTGCCATGATCAACCTTCTGTGGTGGTTTTCAGCAACACTGAGATGCTTGAAAAGACTAATTCTTTATTCAACAACTTCTATGGAAACGAGGAAAATCTGCTAAAAGTACATGTCGGATATTTGAACATTGATTACAGTGAATCAATCACTGACCTGGTGGAAATTAACTCCTGGATGGAGATGTTGGAAATCATATGTTTCAGTTTTGATATTGAATTTGGCCAAGACGATTCAGAGAATGAAAATGAGACTATTAGCGATATTGTTTTTCCAGATAATACTTCCACCATGACTACAAATGGACACCAAGTTTACACGTCAAGTAGCACATATAGCAACGCATCTTCTTTTAGTTTGAGCTCGATCAAGGAAACTAATATTAATAGGGTTACTCCCATTCATGTTCATTCACCCCTGAGTGTTGGACTTATAAACTCTGAAGCAAATGATCATCTATTAGAACATCATAATTTTCCTCATTTATCAAAAGAAATGTCAGTATCAGTTGAAAAAAATGATGATTTCTCATATTACTATCTTTAGATAATGTATATAACTAAGCCAGGTCTTTGTTTCTAAAAAATTTTCACAACAAAACTTCAACACTTTAGGAATATTGGTAACTTCTGCATTATTTTCATAAATATAGGATATACAAGTTAAAAACCATTCATTACTTTCTTCAAGCTCATTTCTCAGTACGCAGACATCATTCCATTTTGCAGAAAGATAAAGCTTATATTTCAAATAAACTTGGTTGTTTAAGTAAAAACGAATCTTGTGTTTTCTGTTCACGCCGTACAATTCTAGCCTGTCATAGTATAGTATCAAAAAGAAGTTTTCTTTATCGTTATATTGAACCATGCCACTGTGAATAATGAAATTATCATATGAAACTGTCTTGTAAAAATATATTTTGTATTTGTCCAATCTACAATCAACCCAGTTGTTTACATTTTCAACAAACTCAGTAGCATCAGCGTCCAGTTTAAGAAAAATAAATACCTGGTCTGAAAGAAGCATTTGAAAACAAAGCAAAGAAAACCGTTTGATATAATGAACTCCAATAAAATTGCTTCTGTGCATAGCAGATCCTTTGCTGAATATATTTAAAATTCCAGAATTTTCGTCAAAAGTTAAAACTGAATCATCACTTAAAAGAATCTTCTGGGGTTGGTTTGGGAGCAAAAAGTTTTTATAAGCTATGAGCTCCAAAAATGGGTGTTTTTTCTGTTTTGCAAATAGAGTCAAAAGCTTCCAATTGGGAATCTGGCTTATTGGCACAATTGTGTCTTCAATTTTAATCAGATTGTATTCCCAGCAACTATAAACCTCAATAATGCTTGCAATGGGGTTTGAATGTGACAAAATATACTCGTGACTTAGTTTCAAGGTTCGTGCACCAAACCGAATAGCCACATATAAGTGTCTTGGATGCTGACTTTGGTAAAGCAAAATAAGCAAATCTGGGTGTGGAGTCAACCAAATATTTGTCTCTAGAATTGTCTGAAGAAAGCATGCTATTGGAAAGGTCAAAAAAACATGTTTCAACTTTCCGTCTTTCGCAATAACTGGAAGAAGATAGTATTTGGCATCAAGCTTGTTTGTAGTAAGTACACCTCTATCAAGAGCATTTGGATTAAGTACAGTTTCATCAAATATAACACTACCCGGTAAATACAAACCTTTGGACGCAAGCTTTTCTGTTAATATATCAGCATCTTCTTTGCTGAGTGTTGGCGAGAAATCATAGGTTGGAGATGTATCTGCGCTGTTAGCAACATATGAATCAGATTGTAAACTTTTATCTAAGGGTTCTGGCAGCAAAATTTTAATATCTTGCCTGCTTTGAGAGAACTTTAGTTGCCTCTTGTTGAGCTTCCTTCTGTATCTCACCTTTCTAACTTTACAGCCGTTGTTTCTGTCTTCAGTCTGAGCTGAAGAAAATAAGAGTTTCTGGAGATAGTCCAGAACTAGAAGAGACGCGTAGTCGCTGTAGGTTAGTCGTGGCATTTTCTGTGGAGTGTTTGCAGAGAACGTTTTTTTTTAAAAAATAAATACGCTATATACTTCTTTTTTCAAATATTTATTTCCCGTTTCGGGTAATGATTAAACGTTTTTGTAAAATGGCAGGGCACAAAGTCTCCCTCAAAGGAGCATGACAGAATGTGTTTTAAGATTTATTGGCCATTTTTTCTCTTTTTATGCCCATGATTCAACGTTTCGTGCTCTATTTTGGCACATACTGCCCTGTTTTAACACTTGTTACGCGTTGTATTATGCAGTTCAAATGAAATCTGACTGCCTCAAACAAATCACGTGACCATTGCCCAAAACAGACACACCCGAAAACAAATTCACCACGCATATTTCCCTGCCTAAAACAACAAAACCCTCATCAGCGTTCTCTTCACGTATATTCTTCCTTGGCTTACAGTAGGGATATATAAGGGCTCATCATGCCAGCGGTATAAAAGGGAGGATTACATTTTCGTGCTTTGGACAGCATCATCAGCGATAAGAAAACAATCAACAGCTAATGAAAAGAAACAAACCTATGCACTGCTTATTCCTCGTCAGCCCCCTCAGCCATGTCGCTTGTCCACAATGTCAAATTATCTCTCAACAACTGCATTATCAAGGTGGAATCCTTATAGCTTTCCTCAGACAAGGTGTCTAACTCCGCAATGGCGTCGTCAAAGGCCTGCTTGGCCAAGTGGCAGGCTTTGTCAGGACTGTTTTGAATTTCGTAGTAGAAAACAGAGAAGTTCAAAGCTAATCCTAATCTTATTGGATGGGTTGGTGGCAACTGGGCAGTGGCGATTTCACTGGCCTTTTCGTATGCCTTCAAGGAGTCGTCAGTGGTCTTCTGCTTGACGTCGCCTGAAGAGAACTCAGCCAAGTATCTGTGGTAGTCTCCCTTCATCTTGTAGTAGAAAACTTTGGATTCGCCGGTGGAGGCTGATGGAATCAGGTGGGAATCCAAAACCTCCAAGATATCGTCACAGATCTGGGCTAACTCGGCTTCAATCTTGCTTCTGTACTCGGAAATCAAGGCAACTTGCTGCTTGTCTTCGTTATTTGCAGCGCTGTTATCCAGATCCTTCTGCTGTTGTAAAAACTGTTCTAGTTTTTGTTCTTCCTTCTGCTCAATGCTGGACACAATTCTCCATGAGGCTCTTCTGGCTCCAATAACGTTCTTGTAGGCGACTGAAAGTAGGTTTCTTTCTTCAACAGTCAATTCTTTGCCTTCGCTGGTGGTTGAAGCAACTTTCTTCATGTTTTCAACCATTTCTTCGTATCTTTCAGCTTGCTCAGCGAGCTTGGCTAAAAAAACATAGTTTTCTCTTGTGACAGACATGGGATGGTTTTGTTTGTGGGTTGTAATCCTTTGGTGGTGGATGGTTATTTAGAAATAATAAATAAGTAAATAAATATATAAATAACAACAATTAAATATATAACAAACTTTCTTGTAAAGTAATTGTAACTAAATATAATATCAAAGAAACATTACTACAACAAGACCTAAGTAAACATAAATTATATAATTAATCAACATTAAGAAAAATAAATTTAGTTCAAGAAACAAAATTTGAAAGCTTTTCTCTTTTTATTGCGGCTAAAACGACTTGTTTCTCAAAATACTTAGGGTGGCAAAAGTAAGGGAACAAAAACAACACCAGGACTAAAGATTTTTATTTGTATGGCATGAGCAAATTTTTTTTGCCGTTTAAATAAAACAAGTTTCTGGAATCATTTTTGTAGCGGATGGGGAATTTTTTTTAATTAATTTTTTTTTTTGAAAAAATTTTTTTGAAGGGAGGGTAATAAGAAGGACGAAAAAATGGGAGGTGCGTCGGAGATAGCGATTTAACCGGACATGTGATTGGAGGATGGGGATTGGGATGGGGAAGAAGTGTGCAGTTAGGAGGGTGGAGGAGTGGTTTCTTTGTTTCGTGGGCGTGTGGGTGTTTTTTGAGCGTTTTTCGGGTCAGATTGGCTGGTTTTCAGCGGTCTGGACGGTTGTTTTGACGATGTTTTGGTGAGTTGGGGTCACGTGCCGTAGCGCACACAAGCCCTGAGCGAACTTTTTTTTGTATGTCGTCGGGAAATGGTGCTTGGCCCTCAAACTCTGAATTGTCGTTGTCGGACATAATAAATAACTTTGAAAGT
>JAFNJT010000181.1:0-14600 GCA_019649525.1 Hanseniaspora lindneri
CAAACCACTGTTGTTACAATCACATCATGTGGCACAGAAACATGTTACCCTCTAGAAGTTACCACTGTTGTTCCATGTTTTACAACACATTCGAGTGGCACTACAACAATGGTTACTTCTGGTTCTGTCAGTGACACTCTCTCTAAAATTGAGTCTTTACAAACTGATACAGCAATTGCTTCTACAGCAATGTACCCATCAAAGTCAACCACAATTGCTATTTCAACCGCCGCAACAAGCAAAAATGTTGCTGGAAATACATTTAGAATTGTTTCTATAAGAGCATTGGTGTTGTTGGTGTTGACAAATATGTTTATTGTTTAAAAAAAAAATAGTTTATAACAATATTTATTTAAACTTGTTTTGTTTTAAATTTTAATTGAAACAGTGTTTACGCCATAAAGGTAGTATTGTTTCTAAATAAAAAAAAATCAGTTTATATATCTTTTACTCAAAACGAAACTGCATCGTTTAGAAGAGTAGATTGTTGCAAAGCTGGATACTATTTATTAAAAATTGAATAAAAGATCTAACTTTATTAAAAAATAAATTTCTCATGTAAGGAAAAACATATATACATCAGAAACGGGTTTACATAGATGTAATTAAAGTTTTGTTATAGAACCTGCAAATGAATAGTAGAAATAAAAAAAATTTGTTACCTGACAATGATACTGAATTTTTTCTGAGAAAACAGTTTAGTATACATGTGTGAATCTTATTCATATAAGACGTGACTTTGACTGCCATTTTATTATTATACAATCTTAGTCGGCTTTTATGCTGCAAATCTCCTACGCATGTCAACAACCAGCTAACAAAGTTTCAGCGTATTCTACCGCAAAACAACTAATACTATTACACTTAAGGTAGATCTAAAAACGCTGAATAGCAATATGGAAAATATAAAATTATTTTTTTTTTGAATATATAGAATAAGTGTTATACACAATAAGTGTTATGTAGAATAATTGTTATAAAAAATAAGTGGTGTATAGAAGAAATGTTATATCGACAAACTATTATTTGCAGGTGAATTATATTAAACAAAAAATATGTTTAGCGAAAAAAAAGGGTTCAAAAAGTTCATAATTGTTGCTAAAAAAGAAACTATAGTGTCATCAGTACTACCCTAAATCAACTAAAAGTTTCAATTTATTAACTCTAACTAACCATTAATGTCCTGAAATACTTCTTTTACTTTTTCTAGAACATGCTTTCAAGTTTAGCGTACATGTTCCAAGAGATATCCTTTTTACAGCAATCCGAGTTAGTACTGAAACTTCTTAATTATATACCCAGAGTTTCTATCTGATAGAATTGGAGGTAGAAGTCACGTTACTGAAACCAAACAATAACTGATTAGCCCTTTACACACATCTATTTTCTATCAATATGTAACAAGACTTTCAGCAGCAATTTTATTTTCATAACAAGAAAATGTCCACCAAAAAAGGTAGCTAGTTTTTTAGTGCATTAAGGTTGATTCAAAACTATATTTGCTCCCTCATGTATTATTTTAAGCTTTCTAAACTAGATTTGCGTGGGTTTGGTTTGGTCATGCCGCACGTGATGTCTCCCGCGGACATGTCACATGTGCAGAATTCTTTCCGCAGCGGTCACGTGCAAGAGGTTGTTTAAAAAGGTCACATGACCTTTTTTAAAAAAAAAAAAAAAAAGGAAACTGCTACAACTCAGCTCACAGATATAAATAAAAATGAAATATAAAACCTTAAAAACAGCAACTAAACAAACACCGCCGCCATAGCAACAAAATCATCTATTTGAAACCTGTTGTTTCTATTTTTAGCATTAAACTTTGGGAGCAATCTTCGCATTTGAATTTTGTCCCACAAGAGTTTGCGTTTTTAGTTTTCTTAGTCTAGAATAAGTAAACTCCAACTAAACCCATCAAATAACATCTACCTAACACCAAATAAACGCTACTTAAATATATCAAACAAACGCTACCTAGACATCTCACATAAACGCTATCTAAACATCTCACATAAACGCAACGTTCATTTCTTTGAAACAAGTGAACCGAACCCATCAAATAAAGTCTACCTAATTCACTTTACAAACTCTAACTAATTCACTAAACAAAATCTACCTTCAAATGCAATGCCGATCGTCATGGAAGCCAGCCTAGAAAAAGAGCCCAAGCGTGAGGTGGCCAAGCGAGCATGTCTTTCCTGCAGAACCAAAAAGATAAAATGCGATGGCGAAGTGATAGTTTTCAAACAAAATCAGCCAAGATGCACAAACTGCAAAAACTGGGGCATAGAAAAGTGTGAGTTCGTTCCATCGCGAAGGGGAGGAAGAAAACCTAAAAAGGTGTTATTGCCAGAACAGGCAAAACAGCAAGAAATACCCGTTACAGTGAAGAGGCAGCGTGAAGAAAACGACTACTTTGAAACTGATATAAAACCTTCAGGAAAAAGAAAAAACAATCCATCTGCTGTATCTGGCAAACAGATTTTGGAGAAAGAAGTTGATGTAGATATTTTGCAGAGCCATCCTAAGGGCTCAAATTTTGATGCTGAAGAAAACAAACCCACGTTTCTGTTTCCAAACTATGCTCCTCCAAAAAATGGACTCCCTGCAATGCAGTTTCTTCCTGTAAATGACCCATATGACAAGCCTCCAGTAGATGCTTCATCTAGACCAGTTTCCTTCAATGGTGACTACGGAAAACCTGGATCTGGAGCCTGTTTTCTTCAGAATTTAAAGCTTCCTGTGCTACCGCTTCCCCGGAATCTTTCAGGAAGCTTTCCTTATAACTTTTTCGAAAGCAAACCACCATCACCAGACCATCTGATACCAGTGAGCAACCAAAATGCAAGCACAGGTTTGTTTTCAAAGTCCTATTTTCCAGACCATGAAAGATTGCCGTCACTGAATCTTTCCACTTTTCAGAGCAGGCGGAACAGTGCAAATAAAATAAACTTACCTCTTTTGAAACCAACGAACGTTCACCATTCACGCCATTCCTCCTCATTTTCTAACAATAATCCATCACCTAATCCGCCCGATAAGATTCTGCCGTCACAAGATTCACAGTTGCCAGCAGTTCCAGGAGCCCCGTCACATGGCCACACAAAATCTTTATCCAGGATCTTAAATGATATCTTTCCAAAGCCAACTAAGAGTGATTCTTCATCCAAATCGACCAAGAAAAGCAGCACAACGCTTGCTGAAGGTGACAAAGCCATTTTTCCAGCCATTTTCCCAGACTCTTTTCAGCCGCTCCCAAACGATACTTACCTGAAGAAATATCCGCTTCCCTTTGCACACTCCTCAAACGCCAATGAGCCAGTTTTGCTTTCGGAAATGGCCGAAAACTATAAGCCATTGGTGGATAACAAGCAACTAAACCTTGACAGCAAACAACTAAACTTTGACAGTAAACAACTAAACTTTGACAGTAAACAACTAAGCTTTGATACCAAATCCAAGAACACAGAATCTTTAAGTTCCACCATCCCCCAACAACAACAACAGCAGCAGCAACACCACCATACAAGAAACTCATCTGGCTACATGCCACCATCATACCCAGTGCCCAGAGTAGCGCTAGAAGGAAACACATTTTCTAATGCTGGATTCGGATTTCCAGCTGTCAATCCAGCAGACTCTTTGAAGCTGCCTGAACCAAGCGGTGACTTTGTTTTTGACAACATCGCATCCACTGCGCAAGAACCAGCGCTACTGCGCACTGAAGCCACAGATCCCGTGCTTCCTAACTTGACTCCAGTGGATGTGGGCGTGAAAATGATGAATTCCTCTTCTTCTTCGTTGAATCTTCCAGCGGCGTTAAAGGATACGTACAGTGCTAATTACGGACCATTGAATGGCCAGCTGCAGTACTACCAGGATTCTGTAGAAGGCAGAGACAAAAATGGTCCCAGGGAGGACAGTTAGTGTAGAAAAACATCAGCCGTAGACATAATATCGGGAGTAGGTGAAGTATGTGTGGCAGTGCTTTGCAAAAGAAATATGTCAATTTGTTTCTTCAAAGCAGCCAGCCTTAGCATAAGAAATATATGTAGATTTGTTTCTTCAAAGCAGCCAGTGCTTAAGAATAATGCACTGTTGTTTTCTTCAGTAGCTGTTGCATGTGAAATCGTTGCTGAGCCACCCAAAATCTGTAGTTCATAATTGTTGCTTTAACGGTGCATGTGACTGCAACAGCACATGTGACTTCGCCAGCTGCTTTAACTCCGGAATTAGCCGGCTGCTTCTGAGTCCTTTATTCACGTGTGTACTCCTGTTAAACAGTGGCTTATTTGAGTGTGTTTAACTCCGCGCGTGCGCTACGCAATTTGAGCCAGCTGGTTCTGCTGTATATTCTTTTATAAACAACTCACTTACTTGCTAATCTAGTAACCGTTTTTCACCGCACGAGAATTCCACATCCAGCGTGGGAGGCAAATCAGCACAGTGTTCAGAGTGAGCTAAAAGTTTAGCACAATACGTGCACAGCTGAACTTCACTTTGAGATAAGTTAATAGTTGCCATTTTGGGCATATTTCCTAGGAAGTTAAATGCCGTGGACCTAACAGCTGTCGGATTTAGTGAGAGTTTAAGTTTACAATCACGTGACTTTTGCTTGCACGTGACTGTCCAGATACGCTGGTTTCTCAGATACCAGTGCATATTCTTGTTGCTTTAACAGTGACTGTTCATGATATTTTAACACTGCATGTTCATGTCACTTTAACGGTGCATATTCACATGACATCAACGGTGCATGTGACTTCTACAGCGCATGTGACTTGAACAGTATATCTAACTTCAACATTATAAGTAACGTCAGCATTTTAAGTAACTTCATCATTATATGTAACTTCAACAGTGCATGCGCATTGAAGAATAACTTCAGGTATCTATACACAACGCTCACGCTTCACACACATTCATAAAACCTATGCATATATAATCGCACGTCACATGCCCACAATTTCTTTACTTCTTACTTCTTACTTCTTACTTCTTCATGCCGGAAAGATACGCCTCGTATCCCAGCGTCTCAAGCTTCTCAGCCTTCACCAGAACCTCATCTTCCTGCTCCTGCATGAACTTCTCCATAGCACCAAGATATTCCCCACCAAGCAATCTCACAGCCAAAAGACCAGCATTGGTGGAGTTATTTATAGCCACTGTGGCAACTGGAATACCCCTAGGCATCTGCAGAATCGAATGCATGGAATCCACACCGTCCAGAACAGATCCTTTCACTGGAACTCCGATAACTGGAAGAACGGTCATCGCAGCAACCATTCCAGGCAGGTGAGCAGCACCACCAGCACCAGCTATGATGGTTTTCAGTCCTCTTTTGTGAGCGGACTTAGCGTATTCAAACATTCTCTCTGGTGTTCTGTGCGCAGACACAATTGTTACTTCAAATGGCACCTTGAATTTCGTCAAAATGTCACATGCAGCCCTCATAACTGGCAGGTCAGAATCACTTCCCATGATAACTCCGACTTCAGCGACTCTGTTTAGAGATACAGATTCTCCAGTGACATAGTTCAATTTGGATTCACAGGAAGCCATAGAGTTAGAAACAATATTGATATGGCCCAACTTTCTTTTTGGTTTAGACTCCTTACCATACAAATAAACAGATCCACCTTCAACTTCTAGCGCTCTGGCACATAATTCTAGTTCCTTACCAGCAACATCATTATCACCAAGCACATTCAACATAATAGCAGCAGTATCTCCAGTGATAAATTCCAGTTCTGGAATAGGTAAACCCATAACAGCTCTTAAATGGGCTTCAAACTGAGACACCACACATGCATCAATGGTGTAGTGACCAGAATTGTGTGGTCTAGGTGCGATTTCATTAACTAATACTTCTCCGTCAGCAAGTAAAAACATTTCCACACCAAAAATACCACATCCTGGGAAGGTAGCTACTGTTTTAAGGGCTAGATCCTTTGCAGCATCAATATCTCTTTGGGACACTCTTGCTGGCGCAAAGCACGTGTGGCATATGTTGTCCTTGTGGATTGTTTCAACCACAGGGAAAGATTTCACGGATCCATCCTGTTCTTTGATAATCATTACAGCAAGTTCCTTCACAAAAGGAGCAAATCTTTCTGCGTAAAGTGGTCTGTTGTTTAAAAATAGCAACGCTTCATCAATTTCGGAGGCATCATGAACAACAAAGTTTCCTCTTCCATCGTAGGCCTCCGTTCTAGATTTTAACAGGAACGGGTATGAAAATTGTTCCCCAATTGCAGCTAGGGCATCACGTGAATTCTCGCTAAGAGCAATAGAATCAGCAACTTTGACGCCATGAGAAATCAAATGCTGTTTCTGGCTGTACTTATCTTTGATCAATCCAATGGTTTTAGGTGATGGATGTATCTCCAAGTTAGGATACTTGGTAGCAACTTTTTCCAAAGTGGCAACATCAACATGTTCGATTTCAATCGTCAAAACATCACATTTCGAGGCCAAAAGTTCAATATCTTCGCTGTTTTTGAAAGAACCAACTATGTGCTCCGCACTGTTGGAAATCTGCTTTGCAGGAGAGTTGTCAGCATCTAGAATGACTGTCTTGATGTTTAATCTGTTGGCTTCTTCAACCAGCATTCTTCCCAGCTGACCACCACCGAGAACACCGAGAACTTTTGAATCCATTGTTAAGTTTGTTTGAATATTAGTGTATTTTTGTTTCCTTAAGGGCAAACTTGGTTTTTGGGTGATTGTTCAGGTGATTTTGTTGATAGAATTGTTCAGGCAATGCTGATTTAAATACGTGAAACTTTTAGCATTTAAATTAGAAGTTGAAAAACGTAAAATTGAAATCGGACATAAGCGGCTTGAAAAATTGACTTCTTTTTTTTCACCCAAAAAAATATTTGGCAAAAAAAACAAAATAGTCAGCCTGATAATGCTACACACGTGACCAAAACTGCTGTTTGCCGCTACCATGTTAAAGGCTTTTACACTGATCATTTTTGCCCATGTCAAAACAGCACTAAAAACATTTCAAAGCGCCCTGCTGATTAATACCCAGTAGTTGATAATAAAAATTACTTTTCGCACGGTTAATTAGCACACATTTAAGTGCAAAATGGCTAAATTCACGTCTTTATATCGAATGCAAGTACTCTTGGAAACGTGATTTACCACGACCTAATAAAATCGGACATAAACATATGTCATTCGTTCGCAGCCTTTTTTTTTTTTTTTTTTTTGGTGAAAAAATAATCTGTTTGTTTTTTATTTTTTTTTCATTTTTTTTTTTGGTATATAAGGAACGTCGAGTGGCAATTTTTACAACACGTCCACTTATCTAAACATTCAATTTTTTATTTATTTAATTTTTTGTTTCTTTACCAAAAATCAATTTCAAACCAAGTTTGGGGTAAACGCATAAACAAAACAACAATCTAACTATAATTATCAACTATGAGTTCAATTGCACAAAAGTCTTTGGATCAAATCATCTCTACTGGTGGTTCCCGTGGTAACACCGGAAGAAGATCACACACCGTCGCTAAGAGATCCTTCAGAGGTGCTGATGGTAAGTCAATCAGCTTTCAAAGAAGGGGCAGACAATCACCATACTCCAGAGGCCCTCAAGGAGCTGGATCTGTCTCAGCCAATGCTGGAAACAGAAAGGCAGCAAGAATTCATAGCTTGAAGGCTTCCAAATTGGCAGCCAAGGCTATATCTGAAAACCACAGAGACCAAATTGTGAAGCAATTTTTGAAGCAGCAACAAGTTGGCCAGCAAATTGTGTCCAAGAAAGTGTCTGTTTCTGGTTTACCTCATGATGTCACTGAAGCATCCATCAGAGTATGTTTCTTGCACTAATAATAAATAGAAAGATGAGGAGTGAAAGGCCCAGTGCTTTTTTCATCGCAATCTGAAACGATTTGAGTTTCATTCAACTAATCCAATAATGGTTCAAAGAATAAGATATTGAGAAGATATACTTAGTATTGAAAAGAAATACTTAGTATTGAGAAGATATGCTTAGTATTGAGAAGATATACTTAGTATTGACAAGATATACTCAGTATTGAGAAGATATGCTTAGTATTGAAAAGATATACTCAGTATTGAGTATTTCAAAGAGCATTATCAACGCCTGTGAACTCTTGCAGAAGTTTTTCCTTGGAATAAAAGGACACAGTGGCGGATTTTATTGCTTCAATCGAGCGCAGCAGCGCATTTGCTTTGCAGATGTTTTTTTTTAATTTTTTTTTTCAAAAAAAATATGAGATATGTGAGCAATTTTTTAATTTCAGAGCACATGCTAGTGAAACTGCTTGGTTCAAAAGAAGTTTGCTTTAGCGAAAACAAATTACCTTTACTTTATGCGCCCAACTTCCGTTAAAGTGAGCTTCTTTCCAAAAAATTGTGATTTTCATATTTCATCAAACATTATGTTGAATGTTTTTCTTCTAGCTGCTGCACTATTCAATTACTTGTGGGTTTTGGAACTTTAAGCTGTTTTTGTCACTGTTCCAGGAGCCTTGCAAGACTTTGCTGATGCACAAATTTGAATAGACTGATCTCTTTTGAATAGACTGATCTCTTGCCAATACAATATCTTTTAAAAACGATTTTTTACCACTACTTGTTACTTGATGTCTCATTTTGTTTACGCAGAATTTTCAAATCAAATGACTAACAATTTTATTTTTTATTAATACTTTATTGAAACCATTTTTGATGACCTTTTAATATTCGAAGTGTTTTGGAATTTAAAGTGTGCATAATTGCTACTGTTTTTGCTTTATCTTTTTTTTTTTGGTGTTGCTGATACATCATCAGGAGATTTGTTTGAGAAACACCAAAAAACAATAAAAACAAAAAACAATCCACTCACACGCTTTAGTTGTTGTTCTGAAACGCATTCTTATATCTTAAGGTTCATGGTTTTTTAAGAAAACTAATAACATTTTTAAACAGGAATTTTTTGAAGGTGCCGTCGGAGGTGTTAAAAAGGTCCAATTGTCATACAATCAATACGGTAAGTCCACAGGCCAATGTACCTGTGTCTTTGCCAGTTTCGAGCAAGCTGCTGCTTTGGTTCAACACTATAACGGTGCTCCAATTGACAAGGGTTCCTCAAGACTGCATATCCAATTGATTGTTGATGCTGACCAGACTCCTTACAGTCCTGCTCAATCCTTGGCCACCAGAATTGGTATTCCATCTGCCACCAAGGCTCAGCCAATCACGACCAAGGTTCCAGGCAACAGAAAGGCTGCTGCCACTGGCCCAGCTGTCCAGGTTCCTGTCAAGAAGCCAAAGAAAACCTTTGCCAAGAAGAGAGCCACCAAGCCTGCTAAAAGGGCTGTTCCTTCCTTGGATCAATTGGACAAGGAAATGCAAGACTACTTCGGCAAGGAATGATGAAGCACGCACGCGCGCTGCAATATTTACACGTCTTATACACTACTTATATAGCTGTTGAGTAAACTCCAGCCACAGGTTACTGAAACTGTGTGCTTGTATTAGAGACTTTCTTTCGAACTGTTATAACCACAACTACTCTTTTTTTAAACATGTTCTTTCCACAATTACTCGTTCTTTCGAACTGTTATAACCACAACTACTCGTTCTTTAAACATGTTCTTTCCACCTATTCATTCTTTAAACCTGTTCTTTACACCTACTCGTTCTTTCCAAACCAGTAGTCCCAGAGCGAAAAAGTCAGTCTGTCGCCCCTTTTTCTGTTCTTGATCTGCTCTATGTAGTGGTCTGCATCTGTCTGTATGTTACTTTGACTGCCGTCTGTGGTTATTCCTGCTTTTTGTTTATAATATTCCAGATACTTGTCCTCATCATTCAGACCTCTTCCTGCTTTGGAATCTTCGTCATCTTTTTCTCCCTGGTTTGTGAATTTGTTCTCTCTTTTCAATCTGTTGGATGTTTTGATAATGATACCAGTGCAGATACCCACAACTGCGACATACGCCAAGTTCTTGGTGACATGGAGGAACAAAACTCTACGCTGGTGAATATTCATTTTCAGTTTATGGTAGTTGTAAAGTGGTGAATAACAGTTGATAAATATCAGTTAAGGAATGTCAGGTGATAAATATCGGTTAATTAATACCGATTGAAGAATTATTTAACTTAGATTTCTAACTGG
The DNA here is from genome assembly GCA_019649525.1 of Hanseniaspora lindneri. NCBI lineage: Eukaryota > Fungi > Ascomycota > Saccharomycetes > Saccharomycodales > Saccharomycodaceae > Hanseniaspora > Hanseniaspora lindneri. Next base: position 10,133 of record JAFNJT010000181.1, read on the forward strand.
GAACCCGGGTTTGGTGAGTGTTGTGTTCCCTCCAGGACTGTAATAAACTGGTAAGTGAACAATTTTGAACGATGTTTGATGAATTTTCGGAGAAAAAAAATAAAATAAAAATAAAAAATTAATAAAAAAATAGGTATAAAAATAATAAAAATTGCCAGCCCAGTCAGGTGATCGCAACGGCAATGACTCAGAGTCGGCCTTAAGTCCGACCAATAAAAGCTTAATGTGGAATCATCAGGGCTGCGTATTTTGTGCTACCAGCATTAAGTGCAATCAATAAATATTCATATAAAGTGCAGCGAACCAATTAAAATTGAATCCAACCAATCAAAACAGACAGATCAAGCTGACCAAAACAGCCAATCAAATCAACTAAATCAACCAATCAAATCAAACTAATCAAATCAACTAAATCAACCAATCAAAACAGCTACATAATCACAACCACAACAACTGAATCAAAGCATGGAGCACGCTGTTTCTGGAGCCGTTTCCGGCGTCGTGTCCATCTCGTTGACGTACCCCTTGGTCACTGTGTCCACGCTTCTCCAGGCCAGAAAAAGTTTGAAAGAGGATGACTCTTTTGGGAACAAGCACAGCATCATTTCGCAGTTGGTTTACTTGTACAACAAGGGTGATCTCTACAACGGATTATCCTCTTCGATCACGGGGGTTGCAGCAACCAACTTTGTGTACTACTATTTCTTTGAGAAACTAAGCAGTCTGAGACTGAAGATTTCCAAGAAACAGAAGTTGACCTTTTTTGAATCAACTGCCATTGGTTTCATTGCAGGATCCATAACAGCGACAGTAACTAATCCAATATGGACTGCAAACACTAGATTGATCGCTTTGGGAAAAGAAGCTGATGGCAGCAGTGGATCTCAGGGCTCAACATTGCTTGGGGTCATGTGCAGCATAGTTGAGACTGAAGGCTTTTCAGCCTTGTTCAAGGGCCTCAAACCAGCGTTGTTTTTGGTTGTCAATCCTGTGATTCAGTACTCGATATTTGAGGAGCTGAAGAACGTGATCTACACCGCCAGGGACGATATTACGCCAAATATGTCCTTTATTCTTGGCGCTCTTTCAAAGGTAGTCGCTACTGTCATCACATATCCGACAATCACAATCAAAACCCAGTCCCATTTGCAGAAGGACCAGTCGATGATCGGGATGTTCAGGAAGATCGTTGAGGAGGACGGCTTTTTTGGCATCTTTAAAGGCTTGCAGTGCAAGATTCTCCAGAGTGTGTTGACCTCTGCGTTTTTGTTCTACTTCAAGCAGAGAATCTTGGAGTTTATCAAGCTGTTGGTTGCGCTGAAGAGAACGCAGAAGCGGGTGAAAACGCAATAAAGAATGCTGGGGGAATGTGCTGGGGGTCTAGTAGACGGTTATATAATGGCTGGGACACACTGTTTCTTGAAGAGTTTTCTTGTTTAACTTTTATCTAACTCTTTTTTATTTACCTCCTTTTTATTTACCTCCTTTTTATTTAACTCTTTTTTATTTAACTCTTGCTTATTTAACTCTTTCTTATTTAACTCAAGCTTCTACCTAGTAGTTTTCTCATTTGACTCTTTCTTCTATCTACTTCTTCTTCTTCTTCTATCTACTTCTTTTTCTTCTATCTACTTCTCCTTCTATCTACTTCTTCTTCTTCTATTTATTTATTTACTCCTTCTTTTATTTACTCATTCTTCTATCTACTTCTTTTATTTATTTACTCCTTCTTTTATTTATTTACTCCTTCTTCTATCTACTTCTTCTATTTATTTACTCCTTCTTCCATTCATTTACTCATTCTTCTTTGCCAAAAACCCACTCACCATGTCGTAGGTGTAGAAAATCACCGCGTTCGCCGGCGCAGCTCTGAGAACCGTGATTCCAAGCCCCCTGTAGAACCCTGGAACACCGTTTCTGGCGAGTATCGTTCCCACAGCCTGCGCAACAGTCACATGGTGGTCGATCTGCACCACAGATTTGACTGTGTCGATGGGGAATATACTCACATTGAACATTATTCCCGCCAACGCTCCGCTCAGAAGTGAGTGCCACTGTCTGTTTCTGTTCTCTCGGTCTAAACTTTTCAGTTCCTTCTTGGAGAGTTCATAGGATGAAAACCACACACAACCACCAATGGATTCTCTCAAAAAAGTGCTGCTCTGGCCCTTCCACAGACCCTGGATTCCATTTTGTTTCAGTGTCTCTGAAATCGTTCTCAGAACTGTGTGGTTATTATTGGCTGCTTTCAAATTAGCGATCTGAAGCTTGCACTTCACAAGCTCCACTGGTGTAAGCACAAACGATGCAAAAGATCCTGCCACTCCACCACTGATGATTATTTTCATCAGCTCAGATAAAGAGGTCTCTTTTTTCTCCAAGTATTTGTAGGTCTGCCCATATGTGACAAACAGCACTGTGTTCTCAAGAATCGCTCCAAACATTGGCGATGAAACGCCCTTGTAGAACCCTTTGATCACGCCCTCGTGCTTGTAGGTGTATTTGATGCAGTCAAGCGTGTTGTTGAATATGTTGTTCGGGTTGATCTGCAGTCTGACTTTGACAGTGTCAAACGGGAACTCCACCAGTTTGCCCAGAATTCCCGCAGACGCACTCGCAGTGAGCTCAGTGAAAACCTCCTCCATGGTTTAAAAGAAATTGGTTTTTAAGGATAATAATAACAGGATAGTAATAATAGTATAGTAATAACAGGATATTAATAATAGTATATTAGTAACAGTATATTAATAATAGGATATTAGTAACAGGATAGTAATAACAGGATATTATTATCAGGATATTAATAACAGTATAGTAATAACAGGATATTAATAACTCAATGTTTGTGACAGGATATTAATAACTCAATGTTTGTGACAGGATATTAATAACAGGACAGTTGTAAGTGAATATTAGCAACAGTAATTTAAGCACAGGGTATCAATAACAGGATATTAGTCACAGTATATCAATAACAGGATAGTAATAGCAGGATAGCAATAAAAGGATAGTAATAACTGAATGCTAACAACAGTACAGCAATAACAGTACAGCAATGACGGATATTTGTGACGGATATTTGCAGCAGAATACTCACAAGATTTATGTCGTTAGTGAAACATCAAAATGCACTGTTGAAATTCACATTTTCTGACTGAAATATTCACTCTTTTCAGTAGTCATCCTTATTTATTTTTCACCGCATCACGTTCACGCACCGAGAAATTTTCCTCGGCCTGTACGCCGAGAGCTGCTGCTGCAGAAATGCTACAAATAATTTCTTTTTCTCGCATTTTTTTTTTTTTTTTACTTCACACCCTGTTTGGTCGGAAATTTCCTTTTCGGGATATTTAACGTTTTTTTATTTTTTTAAAAAAAATTTTTTTTTTTTGCTTATTACTTTCCACATTTTTCAATCTTTTTTTCTCGACAATCTATCTCCAACTAAATTTTTCACTCATCAACTACTAATTACGCACTACAATTCCTTAAAATACACAATAAATACTTCTCAAAACCCAAGGGATAGTCCGCTTTTTAGCTTAAAATATATAGATTATTCACACCAGTGCAAAATGAAATACTTAGCTGCCTACTTATTATTAGCCCAAGCCGGTAAGGAAACCACCGTTGACTCCATCACTGAAGTTTTAGCCACTGTTGGTATCGAAGTTGATGCTGCCAGAATCGAAGCTTTATTGAAGGCTGTTGAAGGTAAGTCCGTCGCTGAATTAGTTGCTGAAGGTAACACCAAGTTGGCTTCCGTTCCAGCTGCTGGTGCCGCTGTTGCTGCTTCTGGTTCTGGTGCTGCTGCCGGTTCTGAAGCTGCTGCTGAAGAAAAGGAAGAATCCGCTGCCGAAGAATCTGACGACGACATGGGTTTCGGTTTATTCGATTAAACAGGTTTTGCTTGAGGACGGCTTTCGCCAGAACAGGCTGCGTGCTGCAGAGCATGTGTCTTTTATATATCATTCAACATAACTAGCTTAATTTAAACCAAAAGGTGTTTTTTTTTTTTAGTTGTATCGTGAGGGATCTGATTTTGAGGTTATCTGTTGCCTGAAGTGGTAAAGTGTATGCTGGGTAGTGGAGCTGTTTTGCTGATTGTTTTATGCTGGATTTATGATGAATTTATGATGGATTTATCATAGATTTAGCATCGGTCACGTGCAGTTTGCAAGCACAACTAAACTGCCCACATATTCCGCTGAAATACTCCAAAACAAACCCTGAATACTGTGTTCTGGTGAATGCAGCAAATTCTGAACACATGATCAACTTCTTAAACTTAAATTAAACAAGCTTGAACATAATCTACTGCACACTGTTGCTGAGTAGACTGGTTGGAGCGCACTATTTAAGAGGAACAACTCTGTTGGTCACGTGATCTGTTTTTTTGTCTGATATAACGACTCACTTCGGAGATAAGATCATCCGGTGTCAATTATACAGTGGCTACCCTGATTAG
>JAFNJT010000182.1:0-14564 GCA_019649525.1 Hanseniaspora lindneri
CAGATTAAAAGAGGTTTTAATCATTAGCCTTACTGAGTCACGCCTGACCTAGTAGTAACGACAAACGTGTAATATTTGCAAGAAAAATAGCTTCTTTAGCTCAGTAGGGAGAGCGTCAGACTGAAAATCTGTAGGTCCCGCGTTCGATCCGCGGAAGGAGCATTTCTTTTTATCTTTTTGTATATCTTAAAGGTATTATTATTTTTTTTGGTAAAGAAAGTGGGCTATAAATACTGTAACAATCGTCTTTAAAAAGCCATGTTAAATTGCTTTACATGCTGTTGTTGTTTGAATTGCAGCTCTTGCTTACATTTCATGGGTTTTATTTTTTTATTTTTTTTTTTAAAAAGAAACTTTTTCCCGAAATTTAGATTAGAATTCAATACGATGAACAGAGAAGAAAAAAAAAAAACTGGTTTTAATATAAAGATATTAATTCAAATAGAAAGACACCCCAAAAGCAAATAACGAAATGTTGCTTTCCAGAAGAAAAAGTCATATATTTAATGATAGCAGATTAATAACTAACGGCGCTTTTCGTTTTTTTCATATTTCAAAAGTTGCGCTTCAAGACTCTAATTCTGAGACCAGCCAAAGAGTTTCGCAATATCATAATAAACCTGGTATGGCAGGATTTATTGTTGATGGAAGTTCGCTTAATGACGAAAAAGCTATAATAATCAGTAGGGAAGATTATTTAAAACCACGAATGGAAGATTTTGAGGAATATATTGAAGGTGATGAGGAGCTTGGTATAAAAGGATCATATGTTAAAAAGTTCGATCCATTAACATTAAAGCATAAATACAATCAAAATACATCCACAATTCATCTACCACATTTGATTACCAAAAAAGTTAATGAGATGATTTTTAAACAGTATAATATAAGAGATTTTAAAGAAAATCTTAAAAAGTTTTTAGATAAATGCTTCTCAAATACTACTAATTTAAATAACGTTTCAAAATCTGCATTGGAAACAGATTTGTATATTGTTTCAAACTATCACCGTGATTACTCATCTAATTATCAGTCATTAATGGAACTAAAAATGAGGGTAAACAATAAATTGCTTGAGAAAAATGGAAATTTGACAGGCGAGCGTTTTTGTCCAAAAAGAATCTTAAACGTCACAAATGGACCGGCAACAGGACTTATAGCTCTTAACGAGTTATTAAAAAATGATGAAGATTTTAAACCTGAAGTTGTTGAAGCTTTATGCTTAGGAAGCGAATCTCTTTCAAACAGGGCTAAGTGGTTTTTATCCAGTTATCCAAAACAAAGAAATCATATGAGTACATCAAAAAATAATGATAGCTCTTTTGTAGAATATGGTATTAATGATAAGGGAAAAATTGCATATGATAATATTAGAATTCAAACCAAATTTTTAAAGAAAATACCCCCACCTTTATCAGCTGATAAAGATAATAAGCCTAAATCGAACTTTTATGACTTGATTATCTTTGAGCATTCATTGTTAAAAAATGAAAAAAAGTTTCCATTGGAACTGGAAGCTAACCTGAAGAAAGTTTTAAAAATTCTCCAACCTAATGGTCATTTAGTAATTATAGAGAAAGGAAACCCATTGGGATTTGAAATTATTGCAAAAGCTAGAGATTTCATGTTACAACCATCTAGATATGAAAGCACAGAGAGTGGTGGAAAAATTCCAAGACCTTATTTGGAATCATTAAAAAAGCACAAAGCACATACCGATAGTGCTGTTGTTGCTACAAGCGAATGTGAGAGTCCAGATTTAAGCGAAATTTTTATAGACGAGAATGAATATAATAGAACAAAGGAACTTGAAAAAAATCAATACAAATTTGATACTAGTTATTATATGTCTGTTGTAGCACCATGTTCACACCACAATAGTTGCCCATTACAGCTTAAAGATCCTGAATTTTTCTTTTTAAAAAGTGGAAAACAAATGAAAACTTGCACAAATCAGAAAAAAGTAGAATTACCAAAGTATTATATGGAACTCACTAGAGGCAAGTTATTTGATAGAAAATACCAAGAGTACAAAGATAACTTAAATGACTTAAAAGAGCTATGGGAAAAAGAAGACTTTGATAACGCTGAAACTGGTTCTGACAAAGTCCATTCGAAAGAGAGTATTCACAAACCAAAATTGGTATCTGGAAGAGAAAACAAACAAAACTATGCGATTACTAGTTATTCATATCTTATTATGAAAAGAATGAGTAATGATATTCAGACGATTAAAGATATTGAAGCCGAACGTTTAAAAGCAATTAAAACAGGTTTTAAAAACTATGAAGTTGGCAGCAGCGGGCAATCTGAAAATGAACTACCAAGGGTTTTGAATACTGATAAAAAGAAAGGCCATATAGTTATGACTTTATGTGCCCCATCAGGTCATATTGAACAATGGTCTATCGGAAAATCAATGACGAGTAAGCAAATCTATCATGACTTAAAAAAAGTTAATAAAAATGATTGCTGGCCACACGACTCATCCAAATACAATAAAAAACTAAATAATAGAGCGGAAAATAAACATTCAATATCAAAGTTGAAGAAAGCTCTTTATTCTTTAAGAAAAGATGAAATTTACAAGGAACATGAAGAATTGCAGAGTAAACTTGACTCTCTGTCTGACCTAAATAACAATGAAGTCAACTACAATTCTTTGGAAGAAAAGGTTGAAATGGAAGCTAGATTATATGAATATGAGTTAGGAAAGAAGGACAGATGGGGTTTGAATGAGAAACAAAAGTTTGACAAATCTCAGTATAAAAAAGCTTTGGATTTAATTAAAAGAAATAAACTTTAGAACATTTAGGAATATGTGCACTACGAAAGTAAAATCTTGTATATAGAGAGTTTCTGTAATATATGAAACGAGCTGAATAACTAAAATGTTATTTAGCTTTTTTAAATTAGTTTAAATGATTCAAAAAAAAAAAAAATGCAGTATTGAAAAGATTATATACATTTATTGTTCTAATCCAATCATCTATTTACAGATATCATAGCCAAGAAAATAAATTCAAAGACTCTTTAAAACATTATTTTTTGTAGTTTTATTGATAAGCTTTTTCAGGTAATCGACTTTATTAAAATCTTCTAACTCTTTAAGAACATCAATCATTGTTTTTAAGTCTTTGTATTCGTATTCAATGTATTTACATGTTGCCTTGACAAATTCATAGCTTTCTAAAATTAAATCATTTTCAAATTGTGTTTTGACATACTTTTTATAAAAGTGTTTATCATTTTCCGTTAGCTCAACTGTATAAGACTGTTTCAAACCAGATCTTATGACTGCTGAATAATTTTTATTTGCAAGTCGTTCGTTCCAAGTTCTTTTCATGAAATTAACATCTCCATTTACATCACTATACTCCAATTGAGCTATAAATGTGGGCTCAGATTTCCAAGCTTTAAAAGTTTCCAAATATAAGGATTCAACCAAAGAATCAGAGGTTTCAAGTTGCAGTTGTCCTATAATGTTATCTAACTGAATCACATTTATAAAATGTTTATCTAATCTTTTAACGAATTCTTTGAAGTTTTTACCGTACTTCATTGGTGTTGAAATATAGCTCAACAATACCCCTTCTTGAGTCAATAATGAATTTATTTTTCCTTTCTCGCAATTAAGAACAAACCACTTGCTGAGTAAAGTTCTAATATTAAACTTTAATAATTTTTTATCGCCAGAGTCTAAGATAGCTTTTAGTTCAGCAATAAACAAAGAAGGGACATTGATTGATTGATTATCAATAGTTTCATTATCCAACCTTTTGGATACGTTCAAATTTTCAAAGTTATTCCAGAGATTGTAGTAATGCCAATCATGAACAGCTTTACTTTCCATAAGTTTCAACTCGGGTTCTTCATTTATATTCAATGTAGGAAAAAATGGAATTTTGATGTCGCAAACAGAAGACAAATCAAGTTGCTTAAACTCACCAGCTTCAATACCAACGCCTTCCATAATTTTTGATCTTATCCAATTAGTCTTTGGATTTACTTGATAGATTTTCAAAGATTTTAGCTTGCTCTGGGAACTCGATTGAGACTCATTTTTTCCCTGTTCATTTACTAAGCTCATAATTTTTTTAACGGAAGATTTTGCATTATCTTCATTAAAAGCCAGAAAGTTATTATTATAGTAAGTTTTTAAAAACGTATGATAAACCTGCATCCAAAGCTCTCGTTCTCTGAAGCTGAATATTTTGTTAAAGTTTAGTGGTTTGCTTTTATAGTTTTTTTGACCCTGATGAAGCATTTGTCCATTTAACTTTGGCAAAATAAATTCATTAAAAAATTTAATATAGGTGCATCTTGCCAATTCAACATCCTTTTCAAATAAACTCATTTCCATGCAAACTTTTATAAAATCTTTTTTGACTTGGCTAGATTTTTCATTTACAGAAACAGAACCAGCATTTATTGAATTCAAAACATTTTCAATTACTGGGTCATTCAGGTTTATCATTGAAATGCTATCCAAAAAGGGTTTTGCTTTAATTTTCAAATCACTTTCTGCATTAATCAAATTTTTAGTTCCAGTTCCACTCTCTAATAATCCGGATATTAGACTTTCCTTAACATTGGTTCTTGAAAAATTATTACTTTCATTTTCAGGAAGTTCAAGTAAAATTCCATATAACAAATCCCAAGCTTTAAAACGATATCCCATAATACTTTCCGGGGTTAGCCCTGAAGCCTTATCAACTTTAAAGTTAGAACAAACAGCAATGATAAGTCTAATAAAGGTAATTCTTAACTCTAGCGGAACACCAATGTAATATGCATCACATTGTTCGTCATCTAACTGATGCTTTGCCTCTAATCTTTTATAGAGTTTATCTAATTTTTCAAAAAACTCAGAATCACTAAAATAAATAGGGAGCAACGGAATTTGCTGTTTCCCCCTTTGATTTACTGAAAGCTTGTTTTGGTATAATTTTTCGTAATAAATTTTCATATTTTGTTTATATTCATCAATAAGATCCATTCCACCTAGTAAATCTTTTTGCTTTAGTTTTGAAATTAGCATGTTCAAATACGTGTGTTTATCTGGAGAGTTTTTTTTCACTGACAAAAACTTCATATGCTGAAAAATTTCCATTTGCTTATCAAAGTTGTCAAAGTGACCTAGAATTTGAATCATTTGAGTTTGAGAAACCCTATTTTCAACGACTCCAAATGAACTTATAAACAAGCTTAGCAATTTGTTAATTTCCTTTAAAGACACAGGACTACCATACTTCGTTGTAGGGAGTTGTTTAAGCATTTGTTTGTTGGTGATACTGCTTTTTATATTTTTATACTTCAGACTTAATACAATTTGCTGCAACAGATCACTGTGCATTTCTTCAACTAAAAGCTCTTCATTTTCATTCAAAACTGGTAGATTCCCATTGTGTTTTTGCTTTAATTCCAACTGCTTAAATTCAAAGAGTTCTCTGATGTCCTGAAGCAGATCAGTAGGAATTATTGTCACATCCTTGTTTTGTAAAATTTGCCTATAATTCCTAAAAAGAGCATTGTAGAGACATAAAGGCACCGCTTGTTCACTGTTTTTATATTTTTCTAAAAAATGGCTTTCAATCATCTTTAGATTTTTATATGTTAAATACTCCAGAAAAGATGCTATTTCTATTTCATCCTTTTCAAAGAGTTCTTTATTTCTCATTAAAGATTCTACTAATTGGTTTGAAATATAAGTTTTTGAAAGTTTTAGTTTTTTGACGTTACCTAATAGTAAATGCTTGTGCTCTTCGTTTTTTTTAATTACTGATTGAAGTTTCTTCATGAAAGTTGGAAATTGATTTATATTTTTCTTTCTTTCTTCCAGCTGAGTGGAAGAAAATAGCTTTTCAAGTACCGGTTTCAAATCTGGTTTTTCCTCATATGGAACATTTGCAACTTGTAAGTCTTTTTCAAGAGTACTATGTAACCTTACAAAGACTTGTAATGCGAATTGTTTCGTTGGTATGCAGGTATTTAAGTGATTCGATGCACATACTTTAACACGGTTGTAAATCATTTAAATATTCTCAAAGTTAAAAAGTTGGCTGGTTTCTCTTACCATGATAGGTTACAGAAATAATATAGTCTATTTAAACATGGGCATATCAATAGGTATGTGGAATTCGGGCAACGAAATTGTATTAAAAAAAAAGAGAAACATTTCTTTTTTTTTTTTTTTTTTTTTTCAAACAATCAACACCTTCCTAATTAGGCAAGTTAAGGATCAAAGTAGCTAAGGAACTTTTTTCTTTATTGTTGCAAGACAGATTATGATAAAAGAGTAACATGAATAACCAAGTTTAGTTGTACCAATTAAAAACAGTTTTTAAAACTTTATATAAAACCGAAACTTATTGATTACAAATGGATGGAGTAAATAAAAGTAGCAGATCATGGAAGGCCTACAAGGTTTCTAAATCTTTAGTGCCAAACAATAGCATAATTAAGAAATCTACATGGGATAAGAAAAGAGAACAAGCTTTAAAGGAAAAAGAGTTTAAAGATAAAATTAAACAAATGAAACAAGAGAAAGCAGATTTGAAGATGGAGAAAATTAACAGAAGAAAAGAAAGAGAAGAGCAGAAATTGGAGAAGGAAAGATTGCAAATACTTCAACAAAGACTAAACCAAAAGAGAATAGACAGATTAAGAAGAAAGGAAAAGAGAAATAAGGCATTGAGTGAGGGAAGAAAGAAATAGATATTACCTCTGGTTATATATTCAGACTAAGTTATGATAATTTGTTTTAGGAAAATCTGACTTTTCATTCATTTATAAACTTGACAAACAAATCAGGTGACCAAATGTCAAATTACAATTTGTTCACGTGACTGCACACTAATTTTTTTTCAACAGCTCGTTCATCTTATGTGAAAGAATACATTATATTTACCGCATACGGACATATGATGTATTCGTTCTCTCTTTTCTTTTTTACGGATACACTTCCCAAAATGGAAGTTAGTGAAAATTTTTCTCATCTCACAAGTCACACTATATAAGGAGGACATGTGAGATGTGTTAAGACTATTATACGGATGGAGAATATAAAGAATAAACCACTTAGATTATATTATAGTTATATATCCTCTATTTTATCTGTATAAGCTCTTAAATCCGTTTTGCCAATCTCACAGATTAAGAGTCAACTCTCTATAAGGCTTAACAATGGATTCAATCCTGTTTCAAAATCTTGAAAAACAGGAGCGGAAATTAAAAATCAAATAAATTCAAAGTTACAAGGCAACATTGAACTGACGAATTTTATTGATAAATTAGGCATAAACAATTATACAGATGAGAGGCTTATATCAAATACTAGACTAATAGATCTGGTCATCAATTTTTCGACCAAACTTGAAAAACTCGGTCCTGAAATTTTGAAAACCCAGAAGATATGGAAACCCTACATTCAGCTATCTTCAGCAATATTCCCACACCGGAATACTTCACTCTTGACGTTACTTCAAGAGGGTTTGAAAAAGATAAAGACTTAAAATCTTTTCTTTTGAAACAAAATCCACAGTTCTCTAAGAACATGTTAGACATAATCAGTATGTCCAATTCCCGGTATAATGAGATACCACAATTTTTTTACACAAGCCATTCCCAGACCGCTGCACCGGTGCTGCCTTTTCCTTGTAGTCAGGGGTACTATAGTACTGCCTCGACGCTAGCTTATGCTAATGGTAACCAGCCCATTTATGACCCAAGAGGTCCCTAAGCCGATGAATACATTCCGGCGAATTCACTTATTACTGAATATTATTCAACAGGTGCAGCGCTTTCGACTTTGTCATCAATATCACCAATATTGAGACAATGTTATACTTGTCTGGGACTACATCACCCACCAGATCAACATGTCTTTCAAAGAGACATGCTGAAGACAATTAAAGCTTTAAAGACGAATAATAAAAAAAAACTTTCAGTCCATTCCAAACTTCTTCCATGATACTGAAAACAATGTTTCTCAAGAACATAAAACAGATCATGTAAGACTTCTTTCCACATCTTTCAATCAAATTCAATACATCAATACCCAAAGATACAAAAATAATTACTCGAGACATAATAACGTTGGTAGAAACACGTCAACGTGGAAACCAAACCCAACACAGACCAACTCGAAATTATCAGGTGAACCAACAACCTAATGTTAATCACTTGGACAGAGATGATGAATTTGAGAAAGAAACTCATAATTTATTGAGGTACATAGATAGTCTATAGAATGCAATAAGTTTGGATGAGATAAAAGCAGTAAATGAATTCATTACATACACCAATATACAAAATTTTAAATAATTAATTTTACAATATTTTTGTGACCTTATAAACTCATCACGTGAGTGATCACAACAATTTTTTTCAAAATAATAACACTTTGAAAAATAATAAAATCAAACTCATCAACATTGTAATACACAATGATTTAATCTAAAATCAACTAAAGCTAATCCATAGGATTACGGAATTTTAAGAGGGGTAGCAATAAAATTGCACTCCAATTATCATCAATTAATGATTAAGGAGCCTTATTCACACTTTAACGAATGAAATATTGAATGACCCATTAATTTACAATCAACTACATCCATCAAACATTTCAGGATTAGCCACAAATGGGACTAAATTGAATAATATGATGGCACTTAATCCAAAAACTAAGTCAGGAAAGATATGAAAATATATTTTTTCTCTGATGCAACTACTAAATCGATATCTACAAACAACATTACTTCCCAAAAGTGATACAAGATAATGATTGATGACCTAAATTACTATTACTTAAAAGAAGATTCTCAAGTTCAAAAAGCATTGAAAATTGTATCAAAAATAGTTTGAAGAAAACCACAAAGATAAACTACTAAATGTACCAAACAATCCTTAATTACCAAAATTAACATTATACATGAATCCTCCAACAACTCCATTCACAATTGACATTGTTCCAAAAAAAAAAAAAAAAAAAAAACGAACTAAAGATTACTAAAACAATAATATCTAAAGGATTCATCAACACCGAATGTAATTGCAAAATTCCAGTACAACTTTTAAACTTGATCAAACAATTTCCTACACCACCATTCAATAAAACTACCACAAGTGACATCATTTCTAACTTCAACAAGTTTACACCAGGTAGACATAGAAATTTCCAGGATACATGACTATTTTCACTGGCAAGCGAACAAAATTAAGAAAGAATTTGATGTTGATATTTCTGCAAGAGCAAAACTTTACATCAAAGAATGTGCTACATGCAAACTTAAAAGGAATAAAAGGTCTAAGCGTCATAAAAAGGATGAACATCAAAACAAAAAGCAGAAAACAGACTTTTACTCATACTTTAGATTGACTGATAACAAACTTAACAAAGAGTTTAGATACAGTTTACACATGGACACGTTAAAGATTCAAGAACAACTCCAATCTAACTCTACTAAACCAATTCTAACCTTAGCTATGCAACCACTGGGTTACATTGAAATGATACCATTTAACAAGACACACCCATCCGCAGATATTGTACTAAAAAGTATTATACATTTCGTAATACATATAGTTGGAAAATTACCAGATTCAATCACAACTGATATGGGAACTTAATTCAGTGAAATCAGACATTGGTGTAGGATAAACAGAATATCATTTCTAACACCAGCTACTGGAGATAGTGAATTTAACGGATATGTGGAGAGAATCAATAAAGAAATAACACAAATGTATTCTTTAGTTACCTCTAAAATCACTTCTCAACAATGCAAGTGGGTAAACAAATTTATTATAAACGAAATAAAGAACAGACTAAATGGCCAAAAACACAATAAACCACAAACCCCAAATTTCTTTTTCCACGCAAAAGATATCAGCTTTAGATACATACAAAAAGGATTACCCATCTTTAGCGATGTAAAAATTAGGACCAGTTCTACTACTGACATAACCTTTGGAATTCATTTAGGGTATTCATTACAATCCAACAGAGCAATAGTGTACAAATTCTATAAAGAAAGATCAAATAAAGACATAAACATCCAATATTTTAACCACACCTGCCTTGAACAACTACATACCTATCACTTGTTAAATCATCACACGATTGAAACTGACATTTTACCAGTGGTGGACAAAGAAGTGTTAAAAAGGTAAGTAAACTCAATAACTATGGACCATAACAACACAATAATTTTAGATCACTTCAACCATCAGATCATTTCACCTACCCAACCAGCCATAGGTGAATACTTAGAGTTACTATTGAACAAACTTGTGGAGGATTTGACTAACCCTAACGGTTTCATACAACCACGCCCAAGAATAACAACTCATCACTAGGCACTTCAAAAAGCGCTTCACCAATGGGAACAACATAAAAACACTCACTCCTTAAAAATCCTGGACATTAAAACATACAGACAAATACTAGGAACAGTTGGATATATCTCATCAATCCACAGACACGAATTAGCAATAGTACACAATATCCTTAGCTCATTTAACCAAAATTATAATGAGATGTCTGCATCTGCGTTACAACACCTATACACCTATATTCAGCATACAAAAAAAACGACAGAACACAAAATAAGACAGATTCCAACACAGAAAACAAATGTCATGACCATATTCACGGATTCTAATTGGTTAAAAACACTACCTAGCACTAAAGGATTAGTTATTTTGATCAACAATGTATTTGTTTACGGAAAATCCAAGAAACAAACCACTGTAAGTACAAGTACGGCGGTGGCTGAGTTAACAGCAGTACACTTCGGACTAATTAAAGGCTATGTGTTGAAAAAAAAAAAAAAAAGAGATTCGAGGAAATATTAGATACTCAAATAGACAACATCAAAATGATGTGTGACAACCAGGCAGTAGTAAACTTAATAAATAGTAATAGACAACTGACGGATGCCATCATTGCATTGAATACTGAACATCAGTTAATGAAACCGAAACAAGTTTACAAGAACAATAAGTTCTCCATCAATTACTTAACCTCTAACTCTAATTCAGCAGACTCATACACTAACCTTCACCTGAAAACAAAGTTCCATCAATAGCTACAACTGCCTGTATTGAATCAATCTGTTGCAATATTCAATCAAGGAACTCCCATTTCCGAAAATGTATCCTTGTAGGAGGGGGGATGTGAAAGAATACATTATATTTACCGCATACGGACATATGATGTATTCGTTCTCTCTTTTCTTTTTTACGGATACACTTCCCAAAATGGAAGTTAGTGAAAATTTTTCTCATCTCACAAGTCACACTATATAAGGAGGACATGTGAGATGTGTTAAGACTATTATACGGATGGAGAATATAAAGAATAAACCACTTAGATTATATTATAGTTATATATCCTCTATTTTATCTGTATAAGCTCTTAAATCCGTTTTGCCAATCTCACATCTTAGGAACGTTTAAATAGCGAAGTTACCATCCAGGCATTCATTTACTTATCCTCTTATAAATTTCAAAAAGAGTATTGTTAAAACCTAACAGAACACTGTACGTACATATATAATATAAGAGCATGGTATTTTTAAGCGGGTTGAAATTTTCACAATCAAAATTTTCATTCATAGGCAAACGACTCTACGCATCAACTAGTCAGCCTGCTTCATCTAAAAAAACTTCTGGCATAAAACAACTGATTGCCAAATATGGATACACTTCTTTAGCAACATATTTGTTTATTGGGGGAATAGACTTTGCTATATGCTTTATGCTACTACATAAAGTTGGGGAAGAAGAGATTTTTGTGAAAATCAATGAAGCCAAAGCACGTTTGGGATTTAGTGCAAAAACCGAAAATGAAGTAAGAAAGGAATTTGAGTTAAAGAGAAATGGCCAGCAGTCAGAGGAAAACGATAAACCAAAGGATCTTGCAGTATCTCCTTTAGAAAAGATAAAGTATTATGGAAATTTATTATTGGACAACTCTATGTTCAAAGAAGCGCTAATAGCATATGGAATCCACAAGTCATTAATATTTATTAGATTACCAATAACAGCAATGATTACTCCTCCAATTTACAACTATTTGCTGAGAGTAAGACCAAATTGGGTTTTGAGGCCACAAGTATTTAATAAGACTGTTATAAACCCAATGAAACCTGATCTTGCACATACAAAAAGCAAGTCAGTTTCTTGGTGGAGAAAGATTATTGGTTAGAACAGGGAAAAAAACCAATGCTAATTCATAACATGTAAATA
Source organism: Hanseniaspora lindneri (assembly GCA_019649525.1). NCBI lineage: Eukaryota > Fungi > Ascomycota > Saccharomycetes > Saccharomycodales > Saccharomycodaceae > Hanseniaspora > Hanseniaspora lindneri. The sequence goes on from JAFNJT010000182.1 coordinate 12,253, forward strand.
ATTAAGCTCGAAAAGGTAAACTCTTTAAATAGTTATACATATTGGTCTAAGATCTTCCAACAGTACATTTGATCAAACCATTTGGATCACTAGATGGATAAAACAGTTCATTTTCATTCTTTTCACCGTCAAACCATTCCAAGTTGAACAAAATATAGTGCTTGTTTGGCAACTCATAAGTCACAAATTTAACCAATTCGTTGTCCTTCAAAATCTGAGTTGCCATGTTGTACATTGTAGCTTGAACAGATGCAGAGTTTTCTTCCTTGAAAATAGTTAAGGTTGTTTCTCTACAATTTGCAAATATAGCATCAAATTCTTTATCCTTTAGTCCATTAACCAAACCTTCTAGTGGACCTAATTTTGAAGAATCATAATCTATTTTCATTAAAATATCAGTAGACAAGATTCTGTCTTTGGTTGGCTTCAAAGTGGTATACTCACATACATTGTAATCATAGAACATAGAGTTGGTACTTTTTAAAACAGTTAATCCTTTTAAAGTTGTGGTTAGCTTGTATTCCATAGGAGCGGCTTGCTCATAAGATAATTCTACAATCTTTACTTCCGCGCCACCATGGATAAAAGAGTGTTCATGATATTTATCCCACTTCTGCTGAATAATCTTAACAGTTGCTCCAGTGATGTGATCATATTTGTTAGTGAAGTGTAAGGCCAGCAAACTTGCGAATTTTTCAGTAGTTTCAATTTTGTTTTTTTTTGCTAGCACCAAAATAGTGTTTTTTACCGTGTCTGTAGGAACAATGACTTTGTTGTCTGCTTCAGTGTAGGAAGTTTCGATTTTCCCAGTTAATAAAACTTGAACATTACATTCCATTATTTCATGGTCTTTAACATTTTTTGGATCTTTGACAACTTTCAAAAATTTCACGTTGTCTTTTCCATAAGTAGATGTTTCTAGGTAACTGTATGCCATTTTGATTGTGAGTATTTTTATTGGTGATGGGTAATTATTATTTTCTTTCTGGCTTCTTAATCCTTTTTATTTAACTTTAATAAATTTATGTTGAATAAAAAAAAGATATCATTTGCTTAGCTGTTCTTATATATGATTTTATTTTTTTGTTTTGAGTATTAAATAAGTTTTCGTTTGTTATCGGCTGGGTTTAGGCGATAGGAAATGAACTGATAACTGTAGTTAAAAACCGTCTCGGCATTTGCCTATATCCGATAAATATAAAATTTTTGATTTTTAACGCAAAAAAAGCAGTGAAAACTTTACCAAAACGCTGTCATCAAAGCTTTGAACCTGTTTTCATGTTGACGCTCGCATGCTACCGAACCAAAAAAAAAAAAAAAAAAACTAAAACATCACATGACTTTTGCTGATGATAAGTTACAAACAGCCTTATCTGAATATTTGTTTGTCGGTTAAAAACTTCAAGACAACTACATACAAGCATGTACATATTTTAAAATTTTGCTTTAGTGGATTCATTTAAAAGCTAAAATTAAATTTGCGTTTATTTTCGGCTAATTCTTAGTTTTGTTTGAACAAATTAGTTTTTAGTTCGCGTTGTAGCGTACAAGGTTATCTTAAATTTAAAAATATAATCTGTTTGGTTTTACACCTAAGTAGCTTGGTTACAGTATAATTTATTTTATCTGGGTTTATCGGGATACAAAGTGCCACTAAGAGCGTTACTAATTTGATTTCTTTTTTATTAACATATTTGTTAAAAATGGTAATATCGGTTTTTGTTCTTTAATTTACTGTCAGTGTGTTTAGTTTTCTCATAAAGTTTTATACAGACACCATGCTGGTCAGCTGCCCAGTTTGCGTGCCTAAAAGTGAAAAACTGTCGTCATGGTAATTAAAACAGGGCTAGTAACGGTTCGGTTGTAGCGACTCATGTGTAAGTAAAATGCCCTGTATTTCGTTGCTGGTATATTCAATTTGAAATTAAAAATTATTAAAACGATACTTTAAAATTTCAACCCAGATAAAGTTTGCTGAAAAGCTCAAGTGCTTTTTTTTAAAGCCTGCGTAACAAAAGTTCATTTTTGAACACCGTGATAAGCGTTGAGTTAAAGTAAACTAGTTGATAGTTTTTTTTATTTTTAAAGTACTTTAATGAGAATCTCTAAAACATGCCTGAAAACGCTAGCGAAAATGGCTTGGAAATGATTTTTATTAAAAATACATGATCTATATAATATATATATTTGCATTTAGAGTTTCTGTTAGTGTCAAAAATTCTTATTCAAGATGAAGGGGGGGGGGGGGGGGGGGGGGGGGGGGGGGGGGGGGGGGGGGGGGGGGGGGGGGGGGGGGGGGGGGGGGGGGGGGG
>JAFNJT010000183.1:0-14334 GCA_019649525.1 Hanseniaspora lindneri
TTCCAAAAGGCAAGCAAGGCTGGAACGCGACTTCTTCAACTGGCTCCACTTATTATAGCACTGCAATTGAGACCAACTTTGATACTATAACCTGTACTGATATCGAATGCCAATCCCAGTCCAGTTCTACTGAAGCTGTTGCTACTCTACCTACATCTATTTCTGATGTTTATGAAACTTCAACAGATCTAGCCACTATAACATGCACAGAAGTTGAATGCCAAATGCCAACCACAACTGTTGAACCAACACAATCCACAAGTAATTTAGCACCTCCAGCTATTAGCACAGTTGAAACTTCTTCTGCTAGTTCTTTAACTAATGTACAAACTGTAACTGAACTTGGAAACTCTGGTTCTATGCTGAAGATTAACACATTCTTACTGGGACTTTTATTAATTTTTTAATTATAAACTCTAGTTGAATAAAACCTTTTTAACAAAAAAAAAAAAAAAAAAAAAAAAAAGATATATATGTTCGTTGAAATAAAGACCCAAAATTTATTATCCTTCTAATTTTTAAATTTAGTATTATCATTTAGTGTTAAAAGATATAGCAAAACTAAAATAACGTTTTTGTTCACTGTTTATTTTAAAAAATTTTAGAATAATGCTGTTATAATACCAGGAGAAGTACCTTTGGAAAAAAAAGGCAAAAATATATTGATGAAAATTCTTCCTCAAGTGAATTGAAGTTTCACTTTCTGGGGTGTTAAAATCTTTTATATATCAAATTCAGTAAAGCTATGCTTTTTTTGAACAAGAATATATAGTTTTGCTTGCCTGAAACATCACAAAGAAAACAGCAGCATATAAAACGAGGTCATCAAAAAGGTTGATCACATGATGTAAATTATTCATGATGAACTAAATAATAAATTTTTTGTGTATATAGAATTTACTTACCTTGTTAGCTCAGTTGGTAGAGCGTTTGACTCTTAATCAAAATGTCAAGGGTTCGACCCCCTTATGAGGTAAAATTTTATTTTTTTGCACTTCTATTATTTTTTTTGGAAGCATCTAACGCTATTGAAATCATGATAATCTTGCATAATCATATTTTCATATAAGTGCTAAACTAACAACTTTGTTGTAAGGAATGCTCTACTCTTGTTTTTTTTTATTCATAATAGGGAGTTTAAAAATAGCTGCAGTTGATATCAAATTTATTTTTTCCGGATCCTTTATATGGACTATTTTTTGCAGCTATCACAGGAATGATACCTGTAAGTTATGTTGACATAAACAAAATGATAAGATTTATCTTTTCTTGAAGAATGATAATTACTCTTAAAAGGCTTAAAGTCTTTTGCAAAACTGATGTTAAAATTACCTATACTAATTTCTTGTTAATTAGTCTTGTATATAATTTCATGGTTACTAACTTACCTTATATGCTTCAACATAATTAAGCAAATATTAGATTTTGCAGGACATAATATTTATGAATATCATTTGGACACAAATTTCCTACCCTTATTTTAATTTTTCCATTAAATGTTCTACCATGATAAAGCCCTTATATCCATCCAACTTCAATATATTCACCAATACAGACTGTAGGTAATAGTTTTTGTTATATTTTCCGTTATTGGCACCAATTTAGCCCCATGAATGCCACTGACAATTATTATCAATAACTGTGAGCTTCCGCAGTAAATTTATAACACAAAATAAATAATTAAAAGTGTATTTTTTTAATGATAGGCTGATTCAAAAAGAGTTTAGCAAATGAATAAAAAAGTATTTTTAGAAATTAGTAAGTGTTTTTTTCAGCTTTCATACAACTATAGAATTTTTTTATTTGTTTGTTTTTTATTTCAATAAATTAATTCATGTTTTCAAATTTCCCCATTGTCAGAATAAGCGACTTACATAAACTTGACACATCATCGTAGTGTTTTCTTATTTGACAGATGAGTCATTTGTTAAAATGAAACGCGGCTTTAACATTCTTTTTTTCTTTTTTTAAATATTTTTTTCCTAAAAGCAACATGAGGCTGAATTTTTGACACAACCTATATAAGGCGCATCAAATTAAAATAATTCCTCAAGCAAGCTATAATGTGGTTCAATAACCAGTACATAAATGGTTGATAAGCAGGAAAAAATTTGGCTTCAGGACTTGGAAAGAGTCACTGAGTCGGAATATCTTCCGCAAGAACGATTTTTTTCAAGATTTCTCAGCAAAAAGTTGCCCAAAATCCCGGAGAATGACGATGAGCGTAAGTTTTTCCCTGCACATAGATTTGGGGTTTTAGACTTTGTTTTATTTAAGTGGGTAATGCCAATTATCAAAGTTGGTTACAAAAGAACGATTCAGCCAAATGATCTATTTAAAATTAACAACAAAGAAACAGTTCAGGAACTTTCTGTAAAATTTGAGAGCCATTGGAAAGAAATAGTAGCAAAAAAAAACGGGAAACTGAATAAACTGGACCTTATATGGGCATGTTTTTTAACATTTAAGTGGGAATATTGTTTATCAATTTTGTATGTTATTATTTGCAACTCTTCTCTTGCTTTGCTACCTTTAGTTTCAAAAAAACTTATTCAATTTGTAGAAGAAAAACATGTGAATTCTGCTTTAAAAGTTAATGACGGAATTGGCTACGCGATAGGGTGTGCATTACTATTGTTTATTTTTGGACTAATGAACTCTCATTCTAATTACAATTCTTATGTGGTAGGTGGGCTAGTCAGATCTGTTTTACAAAGAAGCATTTTAATCAAGAATTTTAATCTTTCCAACACTTCTAAAAAGAAATTTTCACAAGCAGTCATATCATCTATGTCAACTACAGATTTAAATAGAATTGAAATTGGTATAGCAATACATCCAATGCTTTATGCTTTCCCACCTGCTTTGGCTATTGTTATAGGCCAGTTGGTTCATAATATTGGTCCAATATCGCTGATTGGATGCGCTTTTTTTGCTGTATCAACTGTAGTTGGTGTTTTTGGGTTTTCTTATGCATATGTCTATAGAATAAGAGCCAATGTAGAAACTGATAAAAGAATAGGGCTTGTGAGAGAAATTGCAAACTATTTGAAAATAATAAAGTTTTATTGTTGGGAAAACGCCTATTTCCAGAAAATATTCACATCTAGAAAGAAGGAGATAAATGAAATTAAAAAACTCCAGTTTTGTGTTGCTCTTTATGTCGGTATAGGTATTGTTACACCTATGCTAGCCCCTTTATTGGTTTTTGTTAGTTACTATGGTATTAACAAAAACTTAAGTTCAGCAGCAAATCTATTTTCGTCCTTGTCTTTGTTTTCATCATTAACAGGTTTTATGTTTATGCTACCCGAAATATTTTCTAATGGAATGACTGCATTTGTTGCTTTTAAAAGAATCCAGGAATTTTTGTTACTAGAAGAAATTGATGCGGAGAGCTTGAAGAACATTAATTGTAAGGATGAAAACAATAGCATTGAAATTGATAACTGCAGCTTTCAATGGCAAGAAAATAATGAAACTGAAGCTCTGAAACAAAAATCATCGTTTAAAGGATTGAGAGATATCTCTTTCAATATAAAAAAAGGAGAGTTTGTAGTTGTTACAGGTCCCATTGGATCTGGTAAATCATCACTATTATATGCTCTTGCTAAGCTTTTGGAAATGAAATCTGGTGAAATGAGAATGAACGGAGACTTGCTCTTAAATGCAAAACCATGGATTCAGAATACTACCATAAAAAACAATATTATATTTGGAGCTGAATTCGATAAAGAAAAATATAGAGCTGTTGTTAACGCTTGTTGTTTAAAAGAAGATATAGATCTTTTGATTGCAAAAGACAATACGGAAATTGGTGAAAGAGGTGTAAATCTTTCCGGTGGCCAAAGACAGAGACTGGCACTTGCAAGAACTTGCTATAAAGATGCAGATATTTATCTTCTAGATGATGTTTTATCTGCTGTTGATGCTAATGTTGGAAAGCACATTATGGAACACTGCCTTTTGAAATATTTAGGTGAAAAAACTAGAATTTTGGCCACCCATCAGCTGAATTTGATTGCTAGCGCTGATAAAGTGATTTTCTTGGATTATGCTAGTCAGCTAACCATGGGAACTTTTGAAGAGTTATTTGAGAACAATTCAGATTTTAAAAGCTTAGTTGAAACTTCACTTAAAAGTGATATTAGCTACAAAAACTTTGATGATTCTGAAGATGATTCAAATTCTTTGAACCATAAATCTACCGATTTTGATGATGAAAAACCAGAAAAATTGGACGCAGAAGAAAGTTCTATCGATTCAGATAAATATGAAAAAGAGGAAATATACAAAGGAAGAATTATAGAGAAGGAACAAAGAGCCATTAACGCAATAGAAAAAAAAGTATACAAAAGCTATTTGCAATATGGAAGCAAACTTTGGGAATTAATTTTACCGATTTTTAGTTTAAATGTAACATTAAATCAGTTTTGCTTCATATTCACAGGTGTCTGGTTATCTTTTTGGAGTGAATATAAATTTAAAGGAAAATCTGATGGGTTTTACATTGGAATCTATTGCCTGATGGTATTTGGGTCTTTTTTCCTTACAACAATTGAAAGTTTTTCAATTTTTCTGTTTAACCTCTCTTCATCCAAAAACATCCACAATGCAGCAGTAAAAAACATATTACACGTTCCTATGTCTTACATGGATAAAACTCCTATTGGAACTATAATCAATAGATTTACCAAAGATATTGATGTTCTGGATAATGATTTACCAATGGCAATGGATATGGTAACTTATGGGCTGTCCAATGTTATTGCTATAATGATATTGACAATAATTTATCTGCCTTGGTTTGCAATTGCAGTACCCTTTTTGGTTTTACTGTTTTATATTGTTAGAGACATTTACCAAACAACTGGTAGAGAGGTTAAAAGAATTGAATCTGTTCAAAGATCCTTTGTTGTGAATAATTTCCAAGAGGCTTTGTCTGGTTTAGACACTATTTCTATGTTTAAAATGCAAGATATGTTTATCTACAAAAATGATTTTACCACAAATAAGCAAAATGAAGCAACTATGGTCTTTCAAGGTTTACAAAGATGGTCTTCGGTTTGGATAATGTTTTTGGCAGTGATTTCTACTTTTATTGTCTGCATTATGTGTGTTACTAGGGTATTTTCAGTTGGTGCTGCAAGTACTGGTGTTTTGATTAATTATTTGTTGGAAATGTCCGCAAGTCTTAGAATGCTTCTTTTACAAACCACTGAGTTTGAAAATTTTATGAACTCTACAGAAAGAGTTTGTCATTATGCATCCGAATTAGAACAAGAAGCAGAGTATGTTTACAACGATCCCGGTCAAGAATGGCCTCTTCAGGCTACAATCAAATTTAATGATGTTTGCATGAGATACAAGGAAAACTTGCCTTTGGTTTTAAAAAATCTTTCCTTTGAGATCAAGAATGGCGAAAAGATTGGTATATGTGGTAAAACTGGCTGTGGGAAATCTTCTACCGTTAACACACTTTTCAGAATTAATGAAATCGAAAGCGGATCCATTCTTATAGACGGAGTTGATATATCTAAAATCGGGTTATACAATTTGAGAAGCAAAATTGGTATTATTCCACAAGAATCTGTATTATTTAAGACCACAGTTAGAGGGAATTTAGATCCCTTCAATGAATATTCAGATGATGATTTATGGTTAGCCCTGGTAAACTCGGGAGCGATTGACGCTGATGAGCTGGAGACTGTGAAAATGCAGAAATTCCCTGAGGAGTCAGAAACAGGTCACAAGTTCCATTTATTTAGAGAAGTCGAAGAAGATGGTAATAATTTCTCTCTTGGGGAAAAACAGTTACTTGGTTTATCTAGAGCAGTAGTTAGAAAATCCAAAATTTTAGTTCTAGATGAGGCCACTTCCTCTGTCGATTACCAGACTGATGCTAAAATCCAAAACAAAATAAAGGAAAACTTTGGGAAAGGAACAACAATTTTAACCATTGCCCACAGATTGAAAACAATCATTGATTATGACAGAATAATGGTTTTGGATGCTGGTGAGGTTATTGAGTTTGATAAGCCTTATACTCTTTTTAAGCAAGAAGGATCTGTATTTAGACAGCTTTGTGAAAAAGCAAAAATTGTTGATACAGACTTTATTTAACAAATATATATATACAGACATTGAAATTTTATTGATAGAAACCTGGAAAAAAACTAATATTGTCATTTCGAAATCCAAAATCTTCAAACTCTAGTAGGTCAAAAAAAAACTTCTCTTTGGATTTCTGTAGTTCAATAAGTTTATCATGGTCGTTTTTTTTACTATAGTCGTGCTTTCTAAAGGTTAAAATACTTTCTCTTAAATTTTCTGTTAGATTAACAATTACATTTAAATTATCAATAAACTCAAATGATTGAAGAGATGCTGAGAGCGCTATGAATTCTCTAAAAAATGTAATAAAAGCTAGCTGTTCAAACTTTGCACAAATGTACTTTAGAATAGATTTAATCTGTTGAAACCAAACACCTGGATCAAAAATGCCGTTACTTTCCTTAACTAACAATAAACTATTATACAAAATTTTCAAATAATGCATATTAGCTTCCACCCTTTTAAACTGCTGCACTGAGGCGCGTTGACTAGGAACTGTTAAATATGAAAAGAGATTATTTTCCCACGTTTCTAGCGAGCGTTTCAGCGAGGTTAGTAAAAGATTGGCATCTTTGATCAATTGAGATATTTCCGAATACCCAAGTTCGTTATAATTTTTATTTGCTTTATTTGTTTCTTCCTCAACTTCAATATCCAAGCTTTCTATTAGAAGCATCATATCAATAAATGTACTATTCTTAATACTTGTGCCATTATCAACAAAAAAATCCGTTTCATTGGTGCAACCTGTAAAGTAATCTGCCAGCTCATTAACCTTCAAAGTGTTATCCCCAGTGCTGTTACTTAGTATCAGTCTAGCTTCTGAAATTATAACGTTTTCATTTTGGTTAATTGTGGATGTGCTGTATCTATTGATAATATAATCATAAGCCATCGTGGTAGTAATCAATTCTTTCATAATAGCTTTAAAAAGCTCTATAAAATTCCAATCTCTGTATTTGCAATAGTTCAAATAAGCAGAAAAAAGGGGCTTTTCATTATTATCTCGAGCAAAGATATTAGAGATATTTTTATCTATTAATGTCTCATTTAAAACTTTTTTAAAACTATTCACGTCTTTATAACCACTAAAGATGGTAAATGATATTCTTTGCTCAGAAGTAAAATTAGGCGGAGAGGGTCGAGAATACTGTTTAATTAATGGTGCAATAGAACGTATAGCGGGTATACCACTAACGGATAGATGCTGGATGTTAATATGCCTTCTTAAAAATTCAAAAATGGAAAAACAGGTCAGTTGTTGGCAATAAGACAAATGAACCCTTTCAAGCTTTGCTTCAGTCTTTGAAAGAAAAATTAACAAAGTGCAATCATCCAATTGTGAACATTTAACCAACCCAAGCCTTTTTAATCTTTTAAATATCGCTAAAGATATTAAACCGTCTGAAGAAATTTTTTCACAGGAAGATAGATCCAGGTATGTTATTTTTGAACAAGTCAAAAGGTAATTAATACCATTATCTGTTATATTTGATAAATGTCCAATATTAAGAGTTGCCAGGGTCTTATTGAGCCTTGAAATATATTTCAAAGAAGCATCGGTCAACTCTTTGTGTTTGTTCAGTGTCAAGTGCTTCAAATTTGGGGCAATGTAGACAAGCATTTTGATATCAGCATCTTTGAAAGAAGAAAAATTATTTAAATTACCAATATCCAAATTTTTTAATTTTTCTAGCCGCTTGTCTGCATCATATAAAGATGTGATAAACTTGCTTTCCAACTTTTTGCAGCCGTTCAAGTTAAAATCCCTTAAATTTGATAACTTCATTAAAATCTTAAAGACAGCATCACTGTCAACATCTTCACATCCAGATAAATCTAATTCAACTAATCTATTCAAATATTCGCCAATGCTCATAGCAATAAAGCTATCCATGTGTATGCAGTTGTTCAAACGCAATCTCTTCAAATTAGTACAGTTTTTAATTAGTTCCTGTAAAGAAAATTTGCTACAACCTAGGTTAGGTGCGTATAAACCTTGTAGACTAACACTGCATTTGTTAATTAATGTCATAGTCATAAGGTCGTTTAAATCCCAAACACCAGAGAGATCAAGGCTAGTCAACAAATTATCACTTAGCTTGCCAATGAATAAAGCGACTGAATTCCCTTGAACACCATAACAATTGACTAAAGTCAATCTTTCAACAAGAGTACAAGAAGTCATATATTTTAAAGTGTACTGGTCAAGCAGCCGATTGAAAAAAGAAAAATTGAGCCTTTTAACATAAACATGGTAGGGGTATTTGGTCAAATTCATAGATGACTTTAGTAAAGTTAGCTCTAGTTTCTGCAGATTTTCAAGTGTTGAAACATAAGGTCTATAGTAAATTATCTCACTGATAATTCTGGATAGTCTTTTGTTAATAGCCAAGATATCAAAAAGCTGTCTATTTGAAAGTTTGCATAGAATTCTTTTGATTAAATGATCGTTAAGACTCATCAATAAGCTTTCTTTTGAATATGAATGTTCAGTAACAGGCATCAAAACACGAATGTGATCATCACCATTAGCTATAAAATTTCCGCTGAACGCTCTGATGAACGGATCCTTGACAATATTATTAAATTGGGATGCTGAAAAGTGGCTAAGTTTTGCAGCGCTGTCTTTAATAATCCATTCATTGTTTACTGTATTTTTCTTTTCTAAAAAGAAAGACACCTTTTTGCTATTACCATTGTATTCTTCCGTAGTTTTTTCTATCAATCCTAAAAGATCATGAGCGCTAGGGTCTGTAATCATGACTGTACTGAACAAATTCAAGTATTCAGCTGTCATCACCTGAGCTCGTATTTTTTCTTTGACAATACTTGGAATCTTAAAATCTCGTGTATATCTTTCAACATAGTGATATTCGATGTAATCATGTTCATCGCATTTTGGTATCCACGTGTGATCAAGTAGATCCGAAATGAGTTCATTAGAAAATTTCAAAAAAGCTTTATTTCCTGAAATCAATGGTTTCAATTGCATTATTGTAAGTTTGTATTTTAGTACAACCCCGTAGAGGTCCGAAAGAAGCAGTCTTGACATTAACTCAGAACTTTTTGGATCTGAAAATCTTTTATCATTTATGAAGCATATCACAACAACCAGCACTGGATGATAAACTTTATTCTGACTTTTCAAGATTTTAATCATTATCTTTTTAAATTCTTCATAATTTTTACCAATATCATATAAGCTTTTGTTTTCATCAGGACGGAAGTTAGACAAGTACCTCAGAAGCTGCACCCTTCGTTGATCGTTAGTTTCATATTCTCTTTTAATACTATAATCAAGTACTTTGTAGACAAAACAGTACTCTTCTGGTTTAAGATCCAAGTTTTCGACTTCAGAATCACGCTCATGTGATGCATAAACCTGTGCTAAAAAGTGACAAATGGCGTCTAAGGAGCCCAGTTTTTCACCAATCTGAAACTCCAACATGGGAACACGATGACTGTATCGCAATACAGCTCTGTCTTGAAGTTATATTTAAGCAAAAAAAAAAAAAAAGACAAAAAAGTAAAGTCAATAAAGGTAATTTAGATTATATATTGCCTTAAAGAAACCTTAACCTAACAGTTTTCTGGCGCTTTTGGTGGCAGATTGAAGGGATTCGCAGCGAGATTTATGTAAATTTGGTGTTTGAGTATGTGGGAATTCTTTTTTAGAAACAAAAATCACGTGACTAAAAATGAGCTGACCAAAGCTGATATATTCTGCGGGCTACTTGGCCGAAGACTAGCGACTTAGACAGGAAAGAAACTTAATTTCGATGAGGTTATTTGAATTTTGAAATCCATACGTATCTATCTTCGGAACTCAATTACACACTGCCAGTGTTGGCTGTAGAGTCATCATCATGCACCTACCTAGTGAACTTGCGCTACAAAAACATCAGCTAGTTTTCGCTACTAAAACACCAACTGTTTCATAAATAGCACTGCAAACTGTTTGGCCAGACAACCAATGACAGCACACATTGCATTTGTGCCAGACGCTTATAGCCGACGTGAAACTGATTGTTCTTCCTGATACATATAAAAGTCCTATGCAATCTATATATGTGATTACACAACATAATTGTTTCGGAGATACACAACCTGCCCGAAACAACTTTGATAAACTAATAGCTTCACTCCACAATCCACACATGAGCTGCAAAAAACGGAAAATGCAGGGTATATTTATGTAAGATAGGTAATTTCGGTTCTATAACAACCTCCAAATCGCTAAAATCACTCTGCTTTTTTCTTTTTGACCTGCTTCTTTGGCTGCGCTGGTGCTTTTCTTTTTCTAGGAGCAGCTGCAGCTTTTTTCTTTCCAGCAGCTGGGGCCTTGCTTGCAGTGTTCTTTCCTTTTCCAAGACCAGCACTTTTGGTGGGCGGCTGGTAATTGTGAAACCGTAGTGCCAGTGGATGCTGCTTTTCAATTTTGACATTTTGCTTGTACATGGGAAGCTTGTTGAAGAAACTTGACTCTCGTTTTTTTGGATTGTTGAACATGGTGAGTTCTTCGTCTGTTTCGATGTTCTTCAAAGGAACATGGTCTAGTTTACCCGCTGAGCCGTCCAACTGGCTGAGGGGTCTGTAGTAGACAGAGTATTCCTTGTCACATGATATCTTCTCCATGCTGTCCCCATCAAGATCCAAGTCTCGTTTAGTCAGGTTCAAAATCATCGATTCAAGAGTCAGACCCAAGTAGTCATGTGCTCGGAGACCCTGAATGGATAGTATGTCTTGGTATATGGAGTAGTTGGTTGGTTTTAGAATGGTTACAAAGTTTTTCACATTATGTTTTCCCTCACGGTAACTCAGAATTCTGACAAGCAAACAACCTTCGTAGTAGTTCACTCTCAAGTCATCAATCAGCTCAGTGAAGTCATTTGGTATGGTGTTTCTTGCTACGCTCTCCAAAAGGTTCTTCACAATATCGTCGCTGCTCTTCAAAATCATTGACTTCTCGTTGATCGTTATTTTAACTATTTTTGGATGCAAATGGAGTGTGAAACTAGGCTCTCGTTCTTTATACTTTTCCACCAAGGTATCCACTGTTTCTGCAAACACTTTTGACGTTATTTGGCTCTTGGAAGTTTTGAGAGTCAGCGGCTTTGATAAGACGGTCCAGTTGTAGTAGTTGACTGATTTCCGCTGAATCTCCTTTATTATTTCCTTGTTGTTGAGGTAGTTTTGGATGTTGATGTTGTTGAAATTACAGTACTGCAACACTATCTGTTTCATGAAGCTTTGCTGCTGCTTAGAGGACCCATAGAAACTTGGGGGCGCCTGGTTCGGAGATTCTTCGCTGGACATGGTGGTTTATAAATGTTTCTATAAATAGTAATTTGATATTTACTTACTGGCCAAAACAATTCAAATGTGGATGCTTTATGGAAGCGATGGTGTATGGTTTTAGAGTTTTTGTTCAACTTTTGGTGCTTGAAATGAAATATTGATGATTGTTTTTTTTAATGTCGGGGTCACGTGAACAACCGTAATTGTAAACATCACGTGACTAAGGCAGCTTGTCAGGTGACACACGTACAATTTTCTCTGCAAGTGACAGTTTCCCATTTAGAACCACAGTTGGGTGTTCAAAGCCCGGCATTACTAAGCTAGACAATTTTCGTAGATCAAAATCAATTGGTTTTATGCTGCATGCTGTTGATTCTCGCGAATTCATTTTAGTTCACTGAACATGGAAGGTTTTGTATGTTGTTGCATTGATGTGCGTCACATGGTAGCGTTTTTACTTATGGTAGCGTTTTTTAAATTTTGATTTTTATTTTTTTAACCCAATTTCCAACAGTAAAAAGTTCCAGCCAAACACTTTCTTATTAGATGCTACATGGTGTGGTTCTAAGTGTTAACTTAGGCAGAAAACATTTCTCATTAAACCACAGCTCACTGCAAAAACCTTTTTTTCATTAAATTTGTATTTTTATAAATTTAATATATAATAGTATTAAATTTGTATTTACATTTTATAATTATATATAAGTGAGTTATCATGATTGGAAGTGTCAGGAGAGCATTGTGGCACCTGAGAAGAATTAAGGGCAACAGCAGTGAAATCTGCCTGTTTCTGCTCGCCATTTTTTTCAGCAGTTTGCTGATGATAACCATTGCTTCAAGAAGGGATGAACGAAATATTTCCAGAATCCAAGTTACTGAATTTACTGGCAGTTTTTTTGAAGAAGTGTCAGCGGTCAACACTAAACCTTCAGGTGCTGAAACAACGCACAGCTTTTTAGGTGGGGAAAGTACCACAACCACTTCTTTGAAAACAGGAACACCAAAAATGAGTGGTTCCACTGACTCCTTGAATGTTCATGAATTTTTTGGCAAAGTTATAAGAAAGATTTATACTGACTTTGACCCCAAAATCACACCACCTTTTAGTGGTTCATTTAAAGAAAAGGATACGACAGATAGTCTTATTGACACTTCTTTGGGTAGTTACATTAAAAAATGTCTAAGTCCTGGCTATTGGGAATCCTCAATGGGGAACGAATGGCCTCTCCTAACCTACGAATCACTACAGAGTTCTTATTTGACTGTTCAGGAGTCTGTAAAGGAAAAGATCAAACAAAAACACATGCAGTTTATAAAAGAGGTACAAGGATCAACTGAAATGGACTATCCAGGGAGCAAAAAATACTCTGGAAGCGGGATTGTTTTTGTAGCCGGAGGAGAATACTCTGTTCTTGCATATTCAGTCATAAAATTGATCAGAAACAGGGGAACTACATTGCCAATCGAGGTTTTGATTCCTGACAGTGATGGTGTGGACGATAAATTCTGTACTTTGCTGTCAAAGGAGTTAAACGGGAAGTGCATTTATTTGAGTTCTATTTTTGATGATGAGATTTTAAGCACCTATAAGTTCAAAGGCTTCCAGTACAAATCCTTAGCCTTGATGGCATCCTCATTTGAGAATTGCCTCTTGCTTGATGCAGATGACTACCCATTAAAAGATTTGAATGATATTTTTAAAGATGAAGCTTTTACTGAAAATGGCTTAATTCTTTGGCCAGATTTCTGGAGAAGAACAACTCACCCCTTCTTTTATGAATCTGCCAATATAAAAATCAACAGGGAAAATAGAGTAAGAAACTTTATTGACAAATGGTCTCCTATGAGATCCAAAGTTGAAAACCTCAAGACAACACCGTACCATGATTTTGAAGGCGCTCTTCCAGATCCTTCCTCTGAAACTGGCCAGCTTATGATCAACAAAAAAAGACACTGGAAAACTTTGCTGCTTTCTTTGTACTATAATGTGCATGGCCCTAATTTGTACTATCATTTATTGTCTCAATACTCTGCAGGACAGGGTGACAAAGATACATTTATTGCTGCAGCTCATGTACTGGATTTGCCATACTATCAAGTACTGTCTGTTCCATCCATGGATGGCTATCATCTGGAAGGTGAAAATGGTGGTTACAGAGGAGTAGCTTACTATCAAAAAGACTTTAGATACGATTATTTGGTTCAAAAGGAGCTAAGAGAAAAAATGAACGCAAATTTAATTAAAGTTGACAAAGACTACAGCCCAACTCACTTTAGGGACGAATACTTCAGAGCTGACTTATCGAAATCCAATGCTTTGTTTGCTCATTGCAATTTACCTAAGTTTGATCCTGTCAGTTTAGCACATAACATGGAATACACCTATGAAAACAAACACTTCAGAGGCTTGAATAGCAAGGAGTGCTTAGGCGATTTGGATATTGAAAAGGAGATCACCCAGTCATACTACGACGTTATTTGTGGAGACACAGAGAACATATTCTTTTGGCTGGTTAGAAAAAATGATTCGGAAGTTTGCGACTATTTGAGCAAAAGACTAGAACTGTTTGAAAACAGTCCATTATAAATTTGGTTATATTTATAAATAGATATTAACAAACAAAAAAAAAAAAAAGAAGATGTATATTCAATCTTTGCTATAGTTCTTGGAAAAAACAATTATAAACATATATTTTTTTCAATTGATTAAACTATAAAAACATTTTTGGTAATTCAAAAAAAATAAATAAATGATCGGTCCCAGGCGGGGTCGAACCGCCGATCTTGCGATTAACAGTCGCACGCCTTAACCAACTTGGCCATGGAACCCTGTTAAAATTTGTTGAAATATTACACGTTTGTCGTTACTACTAGGTCAGGCGTGACTCAGTAAGGCTAATGATTAAAACCTCTTTTAAT
>JAFNJT010000184.1:0-14264 GCA_019649525.1 Hanseniaspora lindneri
TATATAACTAATGTATACTACCGACAGCGTTCAACACCATAATCATAAATCATATCAACTTCCCCTACAACAAAAAACATCAAATAATAACAAGGTTG
The DNA here is from genome assembly GCA_019649525.1 of Hanseniaspora lindneri. Lineage (NCBI taxonomy): Eukaryota > Fungi > Ascomycota > Saccharomycetes > Saccharomycodales > Saccharomycodaceae > Hanseniaspora > Hanseniaspora lindneri. The sequence continues at coordinate 99 of JAFNJT010000184.1, forward strand.
TTTGGCCGAGCGGTCTAAGGCGTCCGATTCAAGTAATTAGAATTTGCTTTCTAACACAGTTAGAACACTCGGATATCGTAAGATGCAAGAGTTCGAATCTCTTAGCAACCATTATTATTTTTTATTTTCTGAACAAAATGTTCGGATATAAGAATTATAATTTTTTATTTTTTTTTTTTTATATCTTTGGCTCAAAAAAAAAAAAAATGTGTCAAAAAAAAGAGTTTAAAAAAAGATGCCAACTTTTTCTCTTAAAGCCTTGGAAAAGCAGCAGAATAGAGAATACTTCAGGAAAATCCACCAAGCAAATTTTTCCTTGTTTTTAAATTAAGCATGTCTGTTAGCAAGAATTATTTACCTGAAAATCTAAAGCATTATTTAGATTTACCAAAGAAGGAGCCATCAACTCTATCAAACTTCCACCAATTGGATATTGAGAATGTTGATTTAAATTTAGATATCAGCTTTGACAAGAGAACACTTTCAGGAGCAATCACCTTTACTCTTTTTAAGAAAAAAGACTTAACTGAAGTCATTAACTCTATTGATTTAGATACATCTTTTTTGGATATTTTTGAATGTTATATTAATGAAAAACAAGTCAGAAACTTTATTGTCAATTCCAGAAGAGGAAAAGATGGTGCCTTAGGATCTAAACTTTCTGTTCCATTAATTCAAAATGGGGATGATGAATTTTCTAAATTAGTTAATTCTGGTGCCGAGATACAGTTGAAAATCAAATATTCCACGACTGATAAATGTACTGCTTTAATTTGGTTAGATTCTAAACAAAGTGGAGATACTCCATATGTTTATGCCCAGTTGGAACCGATCCATTGCAGATCAATGTTTCCATGTTTTGACACACCTGCTGTTAAGTCTACTTATACAGCTACTATTAGATCTCCTCAATATGTTTGCTTTTCTGGAGTTCCATTGAGTATTGATGAAACAAATGGGATTTACAAATTCAAGCAAGATTATGTTATGAGCACTTACTTGATTGCATTGGTTTCTGGTAATATCAAATCTGGCACTATTGGTCCAAGATCAAAGGTTTACACACAGCCATCTATGCTAAACAATTGCATTAAACAGTTTGAACCAGATATGGAATTGATTTTGAAAACCTGTGAGGATTATTTGGGTTATAAACATCCATTGGATGAAATTTCTTTGACCGTTTTACCAAAGAGTTTTGGCTATGGTGGTATTGAAACTAATAGTGTTATCATGTTAACACCAACAATTTTGAACTTAGACTTTGATGTTAATGGTGAAAAGACTTTTACCTCTAAAGAAACTATTGAATTCAATACTGTATTGATCCATGAAATCATTCACACTATTTCTTCTGGTAACTATGTTACAAACTTCAATTGGGGTGAAATGTTTTTGAATGAAGGTTGGACTGTCTATTTGGAAAGAAAAATCTTAGCTAGAGTTCTTGGAGGCAGTGGTTATGATAATTTGACAGATGAGATTATTGGATTTGAAAATATCAATGGATGGAATTCTTTGAAAGAGACTGTTGCTACTTTTGATAATCCTGAAAGATTTACTAAATTGTTACAAGATTATTCTGATGAAATCAACCCTGATGATGGTTTTTCTTCCATCTTCTATGAAAAAGGTTGCTTTTTGTTGTTCTTCTTGGAAAACTTTGTGGGTGGAGCTGAAAAGTTTGATCCATATGTTAGATATTATTTCAGCACATTTAGATATAAATCCATTTCTATTTGGGAATTTGTCAATAGTATTTACGAATTTTATTATTCATTTGACATGGAAATTTTCAACAAATTAACAAACGAAATGGACTGGAATTTATGGTTATTGACCCCAGGTTTACCACCAACCCCTACTTTCAACACAAAGAAGGCCGATGTTGTTCACAACTTAGCTGAATCTTGGATTACCCAAGCCAAATATGAAATTTCTGGCAAAGAATCCTCTAATTTATCGATTTCAAAAGACTCTATTGACAGTTTTTCTGTTCAACAATTGCTCTTGTTCATTGATACTTTATGTGAATTTAAACAATGGGCAGAAGCAGGTAAAACTTCTCAAGCCTTTATTGACTTATACTCACCTAAACTTGAATCTTTATTCAATTATCCAGAGTTTGAATTCAGATACATTAGATGGTTAGCTTTAACCAAGATTTCCCTGGATGTCACTACAGAGAGATTGATCAAATTTGTATCCGTCATAGGTAGAATGAAATTTGTCAGACCTTTATATGTTGTCTTAGCAAACATTAACAGAGATTTAGCCATTGAAACTTATCAGAAATTAAAAGCGTCATATTCTAATGTATGTGCTGAAATGGTCAAGAAGGATTTAGGTATATAATTATGCTGGATTTTTTAATTAAAAAAAAATAAATGCTAAAAAAATTAACGGCTAATACGCTTTCTTCAAACCCAAAAAACAATGCTCAAATAATAAGAAAAAATTCTAATATATATTTAGGGTTTTAATTATTTTTTCATCATGATAGCTCATTAACCAGCTCTAATAGGGGACCATAGTCATCATTTGTCAAAAGCTTGAAATATTTTGTAAAGCAACAGAAATGCCTAAAGGAAGTATTCAGTAAAACCTGCAAATTCATCTCATATATTTCATTAAAATGATGGCAGTATATGTGAGCATAGACTCTAAATAATCTTTTCAACATTGGCTTTATGTAATTTTTTTCAAAGTTCGTAGGGAAAGGCGTGTCATTATCTATTGGAAAAATCTTTTCGTTATCAAAAATTTTCTGACACCATTGCATCAAATACTTTACGTACTCTGGAGCTGAAACACTTTTAGGGACACCACTGATATTCCAAAGATACTCGTATTCATTTGTGGCAATCATTTTTGGACAAGTTTCGTATGAACAAAACTCTGTAATACATCCATAAAGCATATTAATATGGTTGTAGAAATCTACTGTATGCACCGCAAACCATTCGTTAATGTTTTCACCTTTAGGAAGTTTTATGGCCTGCTCTAAAACAGAGTCTGAATTTAATGTTGTTTCCACTAATTTTTTCAGATCCTTATGCGAGCTGACTTGTGCAAGTTTTGGCACATTATTGTTATTATTAAAGTTCCTATTGTTCAAGTATGGAAGTTGATGCGATGGTGTATAATTAAAATCTATAATTTCCTTGTTTTTATTGCTAGTTGGAGTACTCACATTGGATATAAATGGGTGCTGTGGTTGTTTGCTGTTCCACTTGAAGCCCCTTTGAGATTTGATAGTCTTTTGTAGACTGTGATCATCTAGTTGCCCATTGTAGCTATCGTGCTGAAAGTTAGACATTTTAGAAGATGAAATTTAAAAAATACAAAAATAAACTGTTAATATTGCAACCAATTTATAGGTTTAATAACTTGGTTTGATCTGGTTAGTATACTTTCTATGAGTAAGATTTAGTTAAACAATATCCTTTTGGTTGAATTATTCTATTTGATTTTGTTTCTAAAAAAAAAAAAAAAAAGAAAAAAAAAAGGTTTATAGATTATAATTTGTTTACTTTGCATTTTCCTTATTCGGACAAGTAATAGAAAAGTTCGTTTTAAAAATTGGCAATGAAATTTTGATTAAAAGTTTCAATTTCATTAACTTTTAAACACAAATTATATAGAGCCATTTATTATTTGTACATGGTAAAATAGTTTCCAATCTTGAATTGATTAGGTATTTTATTTAGAACAATAGTTTTTTCAATTCTTCAAGTGTACAGTTTATTATACATTTAATTTTGCAAATTATGACATTGAGAACATGAACACTAAATTCATAACTTTGAGAGTGGGTTTGTTTCCATAAAGAAAGCAATTCTACAAAAACTCTTTGATTAAAGATTTTCAAATGCTCTTTGATGCTACTGTGAACAATCAAGAAATACTTTAAAATGGATTGTGGAATGTAGTGCTTCAAGTAGTCTGCAATGATAACAGAGACTAGTCTTATTCCTAAAGATACAGACTCCAGGTTGCTTTTATAAGATGCATCTCTCAAACCAGTGACCAAATTATCAACGAATAAATTTTTTTCATTTTTCAATTTTAGCTTTTCAAAAAGTCCTAGGTTTGTTTGCAAGAAACTGATCAGGTGTTGAAAAGTTTCCAGAATGAATAATCTGACAGAATTGTATGATTTTACTACTCCACCAGGAACAACATTGGATATATTAATATAGGTTCTCATTTGATACACAATGTAAAGTTTTAGCAAGTAAACCAATAGAATAGTAACAGAAATTTTGTAAGCACTTTTAAAAACGCATTTTGTTACTTTAACCACACAACTATCCTTCTTCTGCTTTGTAATTCCTGTTTCCTTATAAATCAAGTATTGCTGTAAAGCCTTATTATAAAACTGCTCAAAATCTCTCGTATCATCATTGGTTTTGGTAACATCAGCAGACGTATCCTCACTCGATGTTGTATCAGAGCTGTCTGATACAATTGTTCCAACGGATATAGGTGGTGAAGCTACTTTACTGTTGTTTACAATCACCTTTTTTGTGTTAAGACCTTGCTTAATCTTTTTATTTCCCTTTTTGGTGCTCACAGCCATGATAAAAAATGGTTTCTATTTGGTTTTTTCAGTTCTGAGATCCAAGAAAGCGAACGTTGAAGAAGTTTATACATGTTGTTTTTATTAATTTTTTTTTTTTTTTTGAAAGCAAATATTCAATCCTCAACCAGGCAGGAAAAAAAAATAAAACACGTGATAAAAGCAAAATTATTGAATTTAATTAAAAATCGATTTTAAGTTTAATTGTGCTACGAACGTTAATGAAGCACACCGTTCAGAGCAATAATAGTAATAATATTAAGGATCATAATTTTGTTTTTAAAAGACCACTATATAATAATTTTTATTTTAAAAAATAAAAACTCCTGCTAAAAAAAAAATGTGAAGAAAAATGAATGTAACTACTCTTTTAATAAAGAACACCTATACCATCCATCCACCTGCTGAAACTTCCATAGATTCCAACAATAGTTCCTTCCAAAACATGCTCACTTCCGCCATTAACATTACCAACAAAGGGTGTAATTGGTACGTTTTGTTTGTTGAAAAACTGAACAGCATCAAGCCACTGTCCAGATCGAATAATCAGCTTACCAATGTGCTCATTATTGACATTGAAAGAAGAAAAGTTGTTGGTTTCATTACCCAACAGAATCACTGCGTTCGAAGAAGCAAAAAAGATCTTCAAACCATCAATAGCACCTCCATGATAAATGACAATTTTGCTAATCTTTGATTCAGGTCCTTGGGGAAATGGGAAGAATACCATTCTATTTGTTTCAGTACCATAAAATAGTGATTTCGAAACTTGAGTGCCCCCTATGTTCAAGGTCGATTCATTGATGTATGTATTTAAATTTTGGATCTTCACCGGCGAAGAATTCTTAGCAAAGATCTCAATAGCAATGTCCTTCAAAGGTAACCCGGACTTTTGAATGATGTCCTTTTCAATACTTAAGCTCATAGACTTGGTTACAGGTGTTTGGAAAATGTGCCAGCCTTTACTTAGTTGATCTCCACTCTTCAGATCCTGAATCTCTACAGCATAGATACCACCTTTCTTGTTTTCTAAAATCAAGTTTGATTTATCTGAAGACATTTTGATATTAGTTGATGTTTGCTCATTGAAGTGAGCATCTGAAGGCAATCTGAAACACTCATGGTTATAAAATCTCACTAGATCCAATGGATGCCAACAACATTCATCCATAGGAACAAATGCTCTACCTTGAATGAACTTATTTTTTGAATAGGTTCTTCCTTGCCCAGCAACTTCTCTGGACATAAAAGATCTATGTAAAACAATATAGTCTCTCAACATCACCCCGAAAGTTCTGTGAGGAAGAGTCAAAGAATGCCCAATTTCATGAATGAAAGCTCCTAGCGTCGTTGAAAAAGTTTCAAAAACGGTTCCTGCTTCTCCATTGTCATTAGAAACGGGCAACCCATTATCGACAACTCTATTATTGTTTAGCATTATACTACTCAAATCTTCCCAATAGGAAGGCCAACAGTATAAGCCATGAGACCCAAAAATAGCTAGTTTGACTAAATCATTACCTCCACCTAAAGCTGCATGGCCTAAAATTAAGTTTAAGTTTTTGTCAAACTTGGTGTCCATAAATATGACAGCTGCTTGGATTGGATTTGCTGAAGAGTAATTGGCAATCAATTTTCCGTTGTCGTATTTTGTTATCTCTTCAATAGCAATTTCAAAAAGCTTACCTCTGTTTTTCCCCTTTGGATTCTGCTGTGCAATGTCTGGACTTAAAATCTCATTTGTTTTGTATGAACTTTTCAAAATGTGCACTTTAATATTGGATTTTGAAAAAATGGATTGTCTGTATAAACCAGCATCACTAAACTCCTCAGCAAATTGCATGGTTCGCTGGGAATAACCGTTTCTGTACATTTGTTCATTGGTGTATGCTTGTGCCAGTCTACCAGCAATTTGTAACTTTTGAATAGCTAATTTTAAATGCACATCTCCGGACAAATCGTACTCTTTTTTATCGTTTGTGTCGTATTTTAAAGGCGAGTCTTTAGCGACTAGTAAACAAAGGTGAATAGGTTTGTTTGAGGTCAACGGAATATAATTTAAAGCAAAGGACAGTGTGCCATTATTCTGTGTAATGAACATTAAGGAATTCATGCCCGCCTGCAACTCAACTGTAGCCTTAAAAAAACTGTAATTTACTTCGTACTTCAGTTCAACATAGTTGTTGTTCAAATTTTTCACTATAACATGTGTGTCCTTCACATTCCCGTTAATCTTCCCATGAATTATTATGCACGGAGAATGCGTGGTGTCCTTGTTAAGGTAATTTAAAATCTCAATGGACGATGATGCCATTTTTATATATATATATTTATAATTTGGTTTTTTTAGGTTCTCTTACCAAAACAAAAGAAGCTTCTACTTAAATATATTGCTTACTGGAACTATTATGAATTATTTGTGATAAAATCGTACGTGTCAAAATAAACTAGAAAGTCTTTTGCGCAAAAAATTCATATGGTAGCTATAATAAACGAATATTATTTGAACTGCTGTTTGCTTTTTTTTTCAAACCAATTTTCCGGCAAACGTAACAGGCAGTCACGTGACTGTTACACGTGATTTAAGCTAATCAATGCTACAGCTGGCTTTCAATTGGAGCCCATTTTATTTGTTTTTGCCTTGTAATCGCATATATAAAAAGAAAAACAAATAAAATTCCATTAATAAGTATTTCTTGAAAAAGAAAGTACCATAGCTTTTTTTGACGCGTATCATTGCAGGGTCTTTTCATGCATCATTTTGATTACCAAAACAGAAATCACGCAGATGTATCTGTTGTTAAATCCGTTTTTTTGGTATTTATTTTACCGCGACTGGTATTGAATTGAAAAGCAACAGAAAAACGGATATTCATTTTGCGCATTTGTGATATTAGCGTAATATAATGTTTCATAATAGAATATAAACTTTTTTATTTAGCAGCCATATTATCTTCCCAACTAAAGTATTATTGTAAGGTTAACATAGTTGTTTGAAGTAATTATTTTATTTTGTAGGCTGTAAACAATGCTTTAAAACAGAAACGAAACCATGGGAACACGTGACTAAGGGAAAATTTTTTTTTTAAAAAAAAAAAAAAATGAAACAAACAACGCATTGACTGCAGATTTATTTAACACTCATTTTCTTACATATCTGTAAGATACACATTTTACATGCAGTGAATAAAAACACAAGGAAAACCAAAAGAGAAAGAAGTAACAAAATATATACATATTTTTGGCCGATTTTTTGAGATCTTTTATCATAGTTGACTGATATTAATTTACCTCTGAAATAATATACCTTTATTGCGTGTTTTTGTTTCGCCTATCAACAGATACTTGATCGATTTCTAGCCTTGTAGAGGATTTTTTAAAACTTAATCTTTTACTATACCAATAATATTTTTGAGTACACTTTTTGTTTCTTTCTTTATTTTATTCTAGCTTCTAACCGAGAATGTCACACAAGAAAAGAGTTTACCCACAACAACAATTTCAATTATCACAATCGCAACAGAGCGAACCACAGTTTGTTGCTCCACCAGTAGCTGGCTACCCTCAACAACAACCATTACAACAACAATCACAACCAGGTAGTGGAGCGGGAACCTTTGTTCCAGGTATGCAATACCAGCAACAACCAGTTGAAAATTTACAGCATGATTTTCAACAAATGAATCTGCAACAACAGCAGTATTCAAGCTACCAACAAGCCCCAGTTCAACAACAGGCCTCTACTTCTTATGGCGAAAGCAAACCAATGAACCAGCTTTACCCTGTTGACTTATTGAATGAAGTTCCACCAACAATCTCTGATTTGAAGCTTCCACCACCACCTTTAGTTGTTCCTGTAAACAAGTTTTCCACCCCTAATGGGGTTTTAGTTGCAAACAACTGCCAGGACTACATGAGATGCACTTTGAATGCTGTTCCAAAGACAAATTCTCTTTTGAAGAAATCTAAACTGCCATTAGCCATATATTTGCATCCTTACAACAAATTAAACTCTGATGATGAAAATGTCCCATTGGTCACTGATGGATCTATTGATAGATGTAGAAGATGTAGAGGTTATTTGAATTGTTTCGCAGAGGTTTTGGCAGATGGAGCTAAGTGGAAGTGTAATATGTGTAATTTGACAAATGACTTTATGGTTAAGGGAAGATCATACGAACAGATTATGAATTTGGAGCAATTGAATTACTCTGTCGTTGATTTCATCGCACCAAAACAGTACTCAGTTAGAGCAGTTCCACCTGCCATATACTGTTTTGTTTTGGATTGTTCCTTGAATGCCATGCAGAATGGTCTTTTTGCAACAGCATGCAGAACCATTTTGGAATGTTTGGACACTTTGCCAAACAGAGATGGTAGAACCAAAATTTCTTTAATATGTGCTGACTCTGCTATCCATTACTTCAAGGTAAAGGAAGACAATGGTCCATCTGTTGATGAAAATGGGGAGCCAGTAGTTCATCCATTCAACGTTAAGATGTTTGATGTTGGTGATTTAGATGATCCATACCAGCCTACTTCTTCTGGGCTATTAGTATCACTGAGTGATGCCAAACAGCAATTTGAAAAATTATTTACCAAGTTGCCTGAAATTTTCTCCACTACCGTTAATACTAACTTTGCTTTAGCTCCTGCTTTGAAAGCTGCCAAGGAAATTATTGGTAAGATTGGAGGGAAAATTATTGTTGTTTCTGCCACTTTGCCAAACATAGGTGAAGCTGCTTTGCAACTTAGAACAGAAAAACAATTTGTTGATACCAAGAAAGAATCTTCTCAGTTATTGAACTCACAACATCCATTTTACAAATCCTTCTGTGTTGATGCTAACAAACAGCAAATTACAATTGACATATTTTTAGCTTCAGAAAAGTACATTGATGTTGCTTCCCATTCAAACCTGTCTAGATTTACTTCTGGTCAATTGAAATTCTATCCAGGATTTTCTGCTAGTAATTTAGCTGACATCACTAAATTTACTAAAGAATTTAGTAAACACGTTAACATGGATTTGTGTACTGAAGCAGTTATGAGAACTAGAGGCTCTCATGGTTTGAAGGTTGATTCATACTTTGGCCATTGCTTTGTCAGAGCTTCAGATTTGGCTGCTTTGTCAACCTTCCCTAGAGACCAAGGTTATGTTTGTGAAATCTCTATTGATGAAAACATTGCTAAGGAATACGCATATATTCAGTGTGGTATTTTGTTGTCAACTAACAATGCTCAAAGAAGAGTTAGAGTTATCACTATCTGTATTCCAACAACTGATATTATTGGACAAGTGTTTGCTTCTGTAGATCAGCTAGCTCTGGTTAAATACTATGCATCCAAAGCTATCTCTAAGATTAATTTAGGAACTTCTTTGATCGATATCAGAGAGTACTTGGATAAACAAGTTTTAGATATACTACAAGTGTACAAACAAGGAAATAGCACAATAACCCAAGGGTCTTCTTTGAAACTTTGTGCGAATATGAAGATGTTCCCATTGTTGATGCAAGCTTTGGTAAAAAACTTGGCTTTCAGACAGGGTGCTGTTCCATCTGATCATAGATCTGCTATGATAAATGAATTAGAGTCTTCTTCTCTAAGAGAATTTATTCTAAATGTATACCCTGATGTTTACTCCTTGCATGATATGCCTGATGAAGCAGGCTTACCTGATGAGGAATCTGGCGAAGTTGTACTACCTGATTGCATTAATGCATCTCATGTCATGTTTGAAAAATATGGTTTATATCTGATAGATACTGGCTCTCAGTTGTTTATTTGGGTTGGTGGGGAAGCCGTAGCTGAATTGCTAACTGATGCATTTGGAATTGTCTCTATTGATCAATTGCCTATTGGTAAGTTTGAGATGCCATTTTTACAAAATTCAGAATTTAACATAAGAGTCAATAACATTATTGCTAGAGTCAGAGAAAGCGATGATTCATGCACTTACAAGAATATCTACATAGTTAAAGGTGTTTCTATGAGAGAACCTGTAAGTAACAGCAGCCAAGAATTGAGCTCTATGAGAACCTGGCTGCACAGCTTTTTGGTGGAAGATAGATGCGGGAATGCTCCTACTTACAGAGAATATTTGTCATCTTTGAATATGAAGGTTGCTAAGTAACAGTGCTAGCCATACAGTATGAAAGGTGTTTTCAGTATATATAATTTTGTTTTTTTGCGAACAGAATAATAAAAATAAAAAATTAAGACTACTAAACACAGTAATTTTAGCTTTGTTTACATTTCCGTTGCTTTTATTTGATTTGTTTAAATTTCTTTTATTTTATTTGATTTGTTTAAAGATCTGATGGCTAGTTCTTTTTTTGAGAATAGTAGAATCAACCATGTTTCAGGAAAATCGAAACTTGTCACGTGCACACAGACACCAAAGATGCATATTACTAACTCCAAACTGTATTCGTGAAACTTTCTATGAACATCTCAAAAAAGTTGGAGTATAAAACACCAATATATACTAATTGCACTTGAAAACTGAAATAACTCTTATGATAATTTTTGTAACGAGCAATGCTGATTTAGCGAACAATAATGAAAACTACGGTTTTCTAACAGAGCCATTTTATAAAGGCGTTGAGGATGATTTAAACGAGAGAATACTAATGGAACCTTTTAAGGTAATTAAATGTTTTAAAGAACTGAATGAAAATGTTTTTGAAAAAGAAAACGATAAGAAAGGAATAAAAGCTGATATATTATGCACTCAAAATGATCTAGTGGACACCGTCACAGCTCACTATGATAAGAATTGTATCTTGTTATACGACGATCTTGCTTTAATAAGTCCACACATCGAGACCCTGAGAAAAAGGCCATGTTTTATACATTTGCATGTTGAAATTCCTCTTAGTATGATGATATCTATGGAACACTTAGCTGCTTTTGAAATCATGGATTTTATTGCAAAAAAAGAAGAAATGTTTAAAACATTTGCCGCAGTATACAAGGATCCATCGCTACATGTAACAATTGAATCTGCTGGAGCAGCTTTTGATGATGCAATGAAAACCAGCTATACAGAACAGCTGGTTCAAATTCCTATTTTTAATTATGTTAATTTGTTAACTAAACAAGGAATATCCTCTCCTCAGAGACCTTCGTGGGATGAGTACTTTATGCAGCTAGCCAACCTAGCTTCATCAAGATCAAACTGTATGAAAAGAAAAGTCGGATGCTGTATAGTTTCAAAAAACAAGGTTATTGCTACTGGATATAACGGAACACCACGAAACCTGAAAAATTGCTTTAGTGGGGGATGCAAAAGATGCAATATCACCACAGCTTCTGCCTCGTATATCTCTACATCAAATTGTAAGGACGATGCTTTGGCCAATGAAATCCAGAGGATAAATATTAATGACAAATCTTCTGTTAAAAACGTACACACTCTTGGAACATGCTTTTGCTTGCATGCTGAGGAGAACGCCTTATTGGAAGCAGGTAATATCAGAATCGATTCTAACTGTGTTCTGTACTGCGATACTTGTCCTTGTATAACCTGCTCAGTCAAAATTGTCCAGGCAGGCATCGGTGAGGTTGTTTATTCACAGTCCTACAACATGGATTCTGAGAGTTTTGCTATTTTTGAGGAGGCTGGAATAAGGATTAGACAGTTTAGTCATGGCGGGGTGGAGAGAAATTACAGTTTCGATTTGAGGCAGAAAAAGGACTAAAAAGGTGTTAGATTATATAAGCACGTTTCTTAAAGATATTTCAAGTTCCTTAAATATATATAAAGGTTCTTAAAAATAGCAAGTTTCTTAAAACATATCACGTCTCTTAAAACATATCACGCCTTTTAAAAATATCAAGTTTCTTAAAATATATAAAGTTGCTTAAAAACACCAAGTTTGTTAAAAATATATAAAGTTTCTTAATAATCAAATTTCTATAAATATCTATTTTCTTAAAATATCAAGTTTCTTAATAATCAAGCTTCTTAATAATCAAGTTTCCCTGAAAACATATGGGCCTGGTCTTTCCTCACACACAAACTCAACCTCAGACAGCTTTTCGCCTGAAAAACACATCTCCAGCTTCAGTTTGTCGCCCGGATGCAGCTCACCAACCCCCGATGGGGTTCCTGTCAAAACAATATCGTCTTCTTCCAAAACCATCACGTTGGAAATGTGCTGCAGAATTTTGGAAAAGGAAGTAAGCATTAAGTTTGAGTCACCATCCTGCTTCAACTCTCCATTGATGTAAAGCTTGAACTTGAAGCTAGACTGAAAATCTGCGTCCTTATTCAGCTTCTCCAATGGGACCAATGGCCCTAACGGGCAGAAAGTGTCAAATCCTTTACCAATAGACCATGGAAGACCCTTTGCTTTAGCTTCATCCTGAAGATTTCTGGCAGTAAGATCAAGAGATAAGGCGACTCCCTTGATACATTTAAATAAGTCAACATTTTCAGCTTCTTCCAACGGAATGTTTGAAAGTTTTTGCTTGACAATTAAAGCTATTTCAAGCTCGTGATGTGTTTTGATACCTGCTGGAAGATATATTGGGGATGGATTTCCCTTTTTGGACACAGCTGGTGTGGTTGTTAATGGCTTCCCTGATTTCAAAATATCCTGGGTGATTGAGGCTGCTGCTGGAGCAATGGCGTGATCTCTCAATGGTGTGATTACAGAAGATGTTGGTTTCAAAAAGAAAAATGGCTGCTTTGGAGTCGCATTGTTTAGTTCTTTGATGTGCGCAGCATAGTTTCTCCCAATACAGATGATTTTTGAGGCTTTTTGGATGTATTCGTAGTTGGACATATTTTTTGGCAGGAAATTGAATGCTTGGGTTATTAGAAGAATACTTTTTTTTTTTTTTTAGTTCCTGCTTCCTTATATAGTTGAAAATATTTGCTTTCTAGATGATGAATTTCAATGATTCATTCTAACCTTGTTTCAAGCGGAGCGTCAAATAAGCGGAGTTTGGCAGAAAATGGTATTAAGATGTTCGCGTCAAATCCGAAACAAGGAAAAGGTAAAGAAAATGCGGCAAAGCCGCTACCGTGTTGGGTATTGGTTTCCTCACTGGTTTGTTTCTTATGCGCATCATGCAGCTTGAAACAAGAAAAAATAAGCAAAAAAATGTAATGCAGGGTACTGAGAGGGAACTATGTTACATAAAGTCACCTGACAAAACCAGATGAGAGTTGAGTTGAACTGAGCCGAGTTGAGAGTTGGGTTTAAATAAAGCTGCGCAGAACAGTAGCAAATCATTTGACTAAAGGACATCACCTATTTTTTTGGTAGCGTCCGGCTCAAAATGATTAGCTCAAGAAGAATAAGATGAAAGAACATTGCATTTAGAAACTACAACCAGCAAAACAGCGAATTTGCTGCGTGTTTCTTCCCGGTTTATCACCAGTTTCGTCTAGCATAAAATCGTGCTCATGTGACTTGCGGACATAAGAACATCGTCTATTGAAAAAACGCGACTCTACTTCTCTCAGCTGTCACTGTCTAACTCCGAAAAGGGATTATGACAGAAATAGAGGTAGGAGGCACGTGCCTTAATCTACCCGGACACCTTCACACCGCTACCTTAGGTAATCA
>JAFNJT010000185.1:0-14087 GCA_019649525.1 Hanseniaspora lindneri
CTACGTAGAAAATAGGTGAGTTAGAACCAACCAATAATTATTAGCCCCTTTAAACACATCTATTTTCTATCAGTTTTGATATTTTTTATTCCCCGAAATAAAAATATAAATTAATAAATCCTACACTCATCAACTCTCTGATAACTAGTAATAATCACCTTGTTTTATCACAAATTAAGTTTCCTATTTGAGTAAAACCAAGGTTGCTTATTTGAACTGCTGCTGAATACTGTTGTATATTTTTAAATTAGGGTTTTTTAGTTTATTTTTTAGTTTCTTGTTTTAGTTTCTTTTTAGCTAAAATCAAAGTGTTACATCTACTGCTAAAGTTTAAAACATTCTCCCAAGAAACCTCATTTCATAGCAACAAATGCCAGATACGCAAGATGATATACGGAAATTTTTAGTTTCAAATACTGCTAATGAATCTACAACGCTAGTGAATGCATTGACAGCGGAGATACTGACTCGTGATTGCGCAAAGTTTCTGGTTTGGGAAGATTTGGTTGATTATGTAACGCTTCTTTTGAAAACAAAATCTAATTATTCGGATGACCAAGAAGTAGGCGGGCTAAACAAACAGGGAAAGTCAAATTATACCAACTTTATTCTTATCGATGACAGTGGAGTCCAACTAAACAGCACGAATTATAAAAACACCAACTGTAAACATATCTACCTCTATTTTCAGCAGATGTTTAATGCCACCACTGAAGATAGTATCAATGATAATCTTAACTTCAGATTAGATCCGTTGCCCAACTTGATCAAGCCAGTGAAACCTTTAAACAATAGCAACGTTTCGTTAAGTGGATGGCTTCTAGCACTTGAAGATGATGTTGATATATACTACACAAATGTCATTCTACACTTTAAGAACACACATCACAACTATTTTGATGTTCTGGCAAATATTATGCATTATGTGGATACCTTTTATGAGCAGAATATAAGATACGATCCAAAACAGATTAATATAAATGAAATGTTTGCTTTTGATTATAATAAGGTAGTTTTGAATCTGAAACAAATTGAAATAAGCAGCAACTCTTTTCTTATAGATTTGTTGGATTTGAATAAGTTTGACAATTTTTATTCAAAATTTAAAGATCTACGAGTGAAGATTGAGAGGTTTGTGAGCACTATTGTGAATGAAGAGTTTGAAAAATTGGATGCTTCCTACCAAACTTTACAAAATACCCAATCCAACTTGATGCAGAGCATAAAGACGCTGCTTAGCACATCTTTAGAGTTTGATATTGACACATTAATGTTTGAAAAGTTCAAAGTAATATCTGAAAAGCTATCTAAAGAAAAATGTTACATGAACGATATCAACAATTTCACCGGCCAAGTAAACACGCTTTACACCATTGCTAATTCTCTGTTTGCAAAGAGTAACGAAATTCTGATAGTCAAAAGAAATATTCAGTCTTCCCTTATAAAGTTCATAAGCACCGATATAACCAACCACCAAATCAAAATTATGAATTTCAAAAACCTGGTTAACAAGGATTTGAATGAAAATTTGGGTCTTTTGACTGTACAGTACGATTCTTTGATGTATGCGCAGATTAAACTGCCCTTGATGTATGGGTTGAATCTTTTGGAGATTTACAGGCGAAAAGTCTTTTTCAAATTGAAGTATTTATTAAAGTTTCATAACTTGGTAATTAAAAATAATAGTTGGCTGGAAAACGATATTGAAGCTGAAATATCTACCAGAAAGGAGTATCTCTCTACTTTTGAATCGCTGAGAGACATCAAATTTTTAAACTTTAAACTGCTTAACCAGCGGTTTCACATAAATAATACTTTTGCGGATATCAAGTATTTAAAAAAGAATCTTAATCTTGGTGAAGAAGAAGATGATGATGAGGATGACCAACTTGGTCAGAAGTTTGACAAGGAATCTAGTGATATAATACGTTATTGTGAGAAGCTAGCAAATAGTGAGCTGGATGAAATATCAACTGTAATAATGCAAAAATTCGAGGAAATGAAAAAAGACATCTTGAACCAGTCTCAAATATTGATTGCTAACAGCCAAGACAATAATGAACACAACAATTTAATTTTGTCCCTGGAAACCAAAGTTGATACTTTAAAGTCAAAATTAATTTTACAGGATCTTTTTGACATCGATGAATGGCCAATTTCGTTCTCTCAATCACAATCACAATCACCATCTCCAACAGTATCTAAGTCTAATGAAAATAGCGAACCTACAGTCAGCTATTTGATTGCAGAACTTGAGAAACAAAAGCTGGAAAATCAGAGAATGAAAAGCATGCTTGAAGACCAGGTTTTGAAGTTTAAGCAAGATTTCAATACAAACTCTAATATAAACCAAAACCTTCTGGAAACAATTGAAACGCTGAAGAGAGAAAATTCAAGTATTACGGATAATAACAAAACTTTATACCAAAGACTAAAGGCTAATCTTTACAAAGACATTGCTTTGCTGGAAAAAATAGGACTGTTATTTGACATTAAGGAAATGAAAGTTAATAGAGTCAAAGGATTGAAGAAACCAAATTCTTCAATGTTGGATTCAACCATACTTTTACCGCTTGATTCTGATTTGACGGAAAGTGTAGTTGTTAAAGCAGATGTGAGTATGCTAACAGATATCAGTAAGGAGGAACAACTATTGAAATTTGATACTAATTTCAAGCAAACGTATATCAAAAGCGTGGAAAAGAGGTTTGTTGATTTGGAAGAGCTGGCCAAAACTTTGAACAGGGAGAATAAAAAGATGAAAAAACAGCTTAAAAATGAAAACAAGTTGGAAAATGCAGAAGCAAAACAGGTAGCCAATATATAAATTACACATGGAGCAAGGAGAATCTTTCTAATTAACGAATGCAACCAAAAAAACCAAAACAAACCAAAAAAGGCATAGTAATAATAAAAGCAATAGAATATCATTTTTACCAAGTTTCCTGGATAAACCTGTCTTCTTTAATCAAGTTCTCAACAAAACTACTTGCATTTTCAACTCCATATTTTTCCAAAATAGCAATGAATGTCATTTTAACCTGTGTAGGCATTTGGCCTGCAGATCCACACAAGTAAATGATGCAGTTTTTATTGATAATCATGTCATGCACATATTCCGCATCCTTCCACAGCAAATCCTGCACATACTTGATTCTAGTGCCGTCAATGACATTGTCTGGATCTCGTGAATGGCAGTGCCTGTAAGTGAGATTGTATTCTTCGCAGCCACTGAGCTGGGCGAAAAGATCTCCATACAGATTATCTTTGCTTAAAAACCTGGATCCAAAATACATGGTTTTGTTGAAGTCCATGTAATCGTTTTCTAGAACAAACGATTTGACGGGAGCTACACCAACGCCCGGGGAAACTAAAAGAATATCTTCAACTCCCTCCATTATGAAGCGTTCAATCTTGTCAAAAAGATGCAGATGATTTATCTGAAAAGAAACTTCCTGGCCAACAGTTAGGTTTTTGATATAGTTGCTGCACAGTCCTAGTCTCTTTTTGAACAGTAGTGTTTTATATTCTAAAACTGCAACAGTTATTTCAACGTTTCCACCATCAGAATCAAATGTATTTGAAATAGAATACTGTCTTGGTCTGATGGTCGGAATAATATCCAGCAAATGCTCAAACGGCAGCTTCACATATTGGAAGTCATACAGAATCTCAAGAATCGATCTTCTGGGTCTATAAACATACTCCAGATAGTCGTAGTCATCATCAGCGTGACCAAACTCATACAGCTTCTGTTTATGCTGTTCTAAAGTGGCAATCTCAGATTCATTTGAAGTCTCCTGAAAGTTCCAAACCTTCATGAAAAAGAAACGTCTTGGAACACTTGTGATATCGAGCCTTGTTTTGAGCAGTTCCTGGAGAGTAACAATCTCACCACTGCACCCTACTGATACTGGTTTCAGAAGATACGGTTTCAAATGCGGTTGGAGCTTCAAAAACTCGTCAACAGCAGCATCAGTGTTGACTGGCATTAGTGACAGAGAGTCACCAGGCTTGAAATTGGTTGTGTTGGTAATTACCACGCGTCTCACGTCCTGGAAGTGGTCATGTGCTGTGATTCGTTCGTTGAGAAGCACGTTTCCGCTGTGAGTATCATGGATTGTGGTGTCCTCAGCATTAATGTCATTATAATGAGCGGCAGCAGAATTAGCGCCAACAGCATTAACATCAGTGGAATTAATGACATCAGAATTAGCAGCAACAGAATTAGTAGCAATAGAATTAACAGAATCAGAATTAGCAGCAACAGAATTAATATCATTATGATTAACAGCAACAGAACTAATTTTATCAGAATCAACAGGACCGCTACTATTGCCGTCACCTACATCAAACTCTGCATCATCCAGCACATTTTTGGCACTGTTTCCAGAAACAGATTCACCCACAATCCTCAAAACAGGACCCATGGGAATGAAAACACTGTCGCTGACATAAACATCATCATTTCCATCCGCAAGAAATCCTCTGGCCAGTTTAAGGAACTCAGGAAACACATCATCCACGCTACCATTGCCCTTCATACCACTCACATCCATCTCCATCTTCAGCTTAAGATTCCCGCCCAGCTTGTCGATGAATCTCAGCTTCAAAAGCCGAATTGCATGCTGGAACTTAGCGTACAGAGAATCTCCAATACCAAGGAAGTAGAAGTTGATATCTCCGAAGAAACTTGTGGGAAGATCTTTCCGTTTGAGAAACTTCCACAGTTCTGAGTTCCTGATTGGCGTAGGCAGCTCGCCCTGGCCAGCTGTGCTGCTTATAACGACGATATGTTCGAGTTTTTGGGTGCTGTTTGCAGTGTATAGTTTCTGAAACTTTGGCAGTGTGATCCCGTCAAATGGCGCCAGAATGTGCTGAATTCCATAGTGGTGCATCTTGTAGGAAAACTTTTGGGCGACCTCTTCGGACATACCCGTCTCTGAGCCGTACAGGACCAATATTGACGGCATTTCAAGCAAGAATAGGTGGTGTTTTGGTGGGTTGTAGGATCATTTGGCATATATAAAGTGTGTGAATTATTTACAAGATTTGGAATTGAGGTGCTTTTTTTTGACCATCGGGAAAAAAAAAAAAAAAGAGAAGGTCATGTGATTTTTGATCACAAGAGAGGTCATGTGATCGAACTAAACTTATCTCCGATAAAAATCGGATTTAAGCCTCTAATCAAATTTTAACGGAGTTAAGGAAGCATACTCTCTTGAACAACATACCGGATTGGGAAAAATGTTTCAGTGAGTAAATCCACAAGAACACAGCCTTAAAACCACTTCTCTACTTTCTTATTTCCGCACCAAACTGGGCCACCAGCCTGTTTTCAACGCCCTGGTGCAGGGAATTCACTTCTTCATTGGTCAGGTTTCTGTCGAGATGCTGGTAGTTGATTCTGAAACATTGCGATTTTCTGCCTGTTTTTGGATTAACAAATTCATCCACCAAGGAACAGCTTTCAACCATATCGCCGAGCTCCTCCCTGACAAGTTCCATGAAATCATTTAAATGAACCGGTTCATTGAGCCAGAATGAGACGTCTCGTGACATAACTCCGTGGGTGCTGAATGGCTTGAACTTGAATATTCCTTTTTGGCCTGCAAACTGTTTCAAAAATCTCTCATCCTCAGACCAAAGCAGTCTTATATCTGGAACGTCGTACAACAGCATCGCCATTCTGTCTAGACCTATACCAAAGGCCCAGCCCATTTGAGTTTCTTTTTCAAAACCAGAATTCTTGTATGCCAGTTCTCTGACTAAACCGCATCCACATATTTCTAACCATTCACCGTTAAAGAACACCTCTATTTCAAAGGACGGTTGGGTCCATGGAAAGTAAGCTTCAATCCATCTCATCTTGATTTCCGGAACACGTGCTTCCTTTTCACCTTTGGCTCCAGAAACGGATTTGTAACGTTCCATAAACAAGTTTGTCACTACTAATTCCAACGATCTTTTCATGTGGGAAATCAATATGCTTGTTTCCGCGTCAGTCATGTGGTTTTGCTTGCAGTTAGAAGAATTGGCTTCCCTTGTGTAGTCCACATCCTCAATAGACAGGTTTTTGAATGCAGCTAGTTTCTGTTTCATGTTATCGATTTCCTGCTGGATGTTGCTAAAACTATTGGTATCTTTTCTAGACCACGTTTTTGAGCCCTCCATTTGGTAGAAAACTGGGTAGTGAGATTTGTCGATTTCATCTCTTCTGTAAACATCGGCTGAAATCAAATACCCGTTGTTTTTGAGCTGCTTCATCTTCTGGAAACACTCTATTTCATGCGCAGAAGTATGTGTTCTTAGCAGATGAGTGTCGTTTATATAATAAGTATCGGACTTACTTCTTCCTGGATGATCTTTTGGGAAACCCAGATCATCAAAATTCTGTTTCGTCGTCACAACAGGCGTGAAATTGTTGTATTTCACAAATGGTTTGCTTGAGGTTGAATCAATGCTTCGTTCAATGATCTCCCTGATAGTATTGATGGGATGGTTCTCTTTGAGATGTAGATTTTTCCCCACGTGCTTAATGATGTTGCTGGTCACGTTTGACATGTCGGATTTGGTGTAGACATGATTCAAAATGCTGATTTTGTTGTTGTTGGCTGTTGTTTTGATCGCTTTCAGTATCTGACTGCTGACCTTAGTGTGCGACATATTCAGTGATGTTTATTGATATGTATGGAAACAATTGTACGCCAAAGGATGTAAAAAGAAAAACTGCAGTCTGGTTAAAATATAAATGATATTAGATGTTCGTAGATGGAATTTATGGCTGCCAGTTAACTTTTCAGTGATACATTTGCTGTATAAATTAATGTCTTTTATTGACTGTTTCAGAAGTTTCAAAGTGAAAATTTTGCTAATTTTGTTTACAGGCATGTGATTTTGGGTGCAGTCTGTCGGAGTTATTAAAAAAAAGTTTCCCTATTAGGAAGTTTGCACGTGACTGTATACGGTCACGTGTGTACCGCCAAAGCAGCCATTATCCGTCCGTATTTGACAGCAGAATGCTCACATTTGAACTCATATTTTTGGCTAAATACAAACATTCCACTTTACTTCTGCAATCACAAGCTAGCAAATATCAAAAACAAATCATCTAATTCACCTGCCAATCAGTATTTTTACCCAGTACTGTATAATTTTATTTGGCACAAACTGCATCGGATTTAACGTGTTTCGGAGATACTGACAACTGAAAAAAAAAAAAAAAAAAAATGAAAACTAATTTTTTAAAAAAAAAAATCAATAAAATTTTTCAGTCTGACAACTTTTCACTCAAACATCATCAAAACATACTACAAAAGACCCTAAGTAAGACTTGATTATTAGCCATTCTGTGTTGCCAGGTTTCTGAATAACTCATATATATATCTATATTCCCTATTTAGGCTTTAAAACACAACTATAAATATCAATCGGTCGCACTACAAGATGTTGTATTTGAGAAACGCACTACTGCCAAAGCATCCGCTTAATTTCACCAGATGCAGTTTGCTGGCACCAAAACTGAATAGTTTGCAGCAGCAGGCATACAGATTTGCTGGTAGACACTCCAAAAAGCAGGGCCAGAGACAAAAAACACAGAAGGGTAGAGTGACCTTAAGAAGCGGTGGTTCTATTAGAGGTTCTACATTAACTTTTGGTGATTTTGGTTTGAGATTGAAATCACAGGGTCTAAGACTTATAGACAAGCACTTCAAAGAATTGGATAGAATGATTTTGAGAAACAGAAGAAAACTAGGTGTTATTTCGAAACTGAGACTGAGCACAAATGTGCCTGTTTTCCATAAGGGTAACCACATCAGAATGGGTAAAGGTAAGGGATCATTTGTACACTGGATGGTTAGAGTTCCTACTGGTAAGGTTTTGATTGAAGTGAAGGGGTGTCACGAGTTGGTAGCCAAGCAAGTTCTAAACAAGATCAACAAAATCATGCCGGGAGACTGGGAAATCATTAAAAACGGCGCCTATTTGCCAAGAATATCCACCACTGAAGTGTTGACTAAACAAATCCCAGGTCAAAAAGTTCCACAAGGTTTGCCAGAATCGTTTAAATTACAAGCCGGAGATGTTGATGTGAGATCTATTGTGAACAGCAAAACATGGAGAAAATACGAGTGTAGAATGCTGGCCAGCTCCAGCTACTACTCTAAACTGACTGGAAGATACAGAAAAAGCAAAGAAGAATCTATAGTCAGATAGGTGGGATTTTAGTAAAAGTTTTAGCGTTGGAAGTTTTAGCAGTTTGGTGCGAGTTCTGAGGTAGTTTTGACCATTTGAATTGTCAAAGCGGGATGTATGGATCCACTTTTACCTTTGTCTATATATAGCATGTAAATAATCAAGAATAAACAAATTGCAAAACATAGCATCGTCAGCAGGTAGTTAAATTAACATTTTCAGCAGCAAGTTAACATAACATTTTCAGCAGCAAGTTAAAATAACAGCGGCAGTATCAATTTAACATAACAGCGACAGTATCAATTTAACATTGCCTATTTTGTTTAATTTGCTAGGTATTATTACTAAAGCTCCAGAATCATCTTGGTGATGAAGCCCTCCAGATGGAATATATCCTTGGAACCTAGTTTCATTCTCTCGTCAAAAACACTAGCGTAGTGCACCACATTGACGATCTTTTCCTGCCTGATCTTCACCAAATCGCCATTTTCCAGAATCCACTCCACGATCTTCTGCAGTATGAGCTCCGCTGGTATGCAGTGGGCAAGCAGATCATAAAAGATTCCTCTTATGGTGATAACTGTCTCGACAGTTTTGTTTTTCAGAGCCAGCAAGCAAATCTTGTCAATACAGACCATCCAGTCGGGCTTAATAACCTTGATATCCTGTGCTGAGAGGTCCATATTCTTCATAACAGCCATGTTTTCCAGCGTTAAAAGAGCGAGTCTGATGTTACCTCTGCACAATAAGCTCAGTTTATCTGTAAATACGTCTCCTAAAGTCACATTTTCTTTCACAGAAACACTTTCTACAATGTTTCTGAACTCTCCTTCATCTGGTGAGGACAGTCTCACATTTAGCATTCTTGATCTTATTGGATCGATGATATTCGAAAGCGCCTCGCAGCACATGATGATTCTGATGTTCTTGGAGTACTTTTCGATGGTTCTTCTGAGAGCGTGCTGTGCTGCTTTAGACAGTTTGTTGGCATCGTTGATGACGATTGTCTTGAACTTCACGTGCTGAACATTGGTGTTTGTGCCGTTGGCTGGTGTGAATTGGTGGGAGGTTGAACCAAGTTCTTTGATCAGTTCTTGAATGACAATCTTGTCATTGCTGTATCCTAAATCAGAAGGGGTTATTTCAATGTGAAATGGCGAAGAAATCACGTTCAGCTCCAGTGTTTTGGTGTTAACTTTGAACTGTCTCACATCGATTTTCAGCTTGTAGATCTGGTTGGAGTCGTTGCAGTAGATTCTGTTCAAAAGAGACATGATTCTCGTCTTTTTGCCCGCCCCATTGGGCCCGTATATCAGTATGTTGGGTATGTTGTTGATGTTGCTGTTTTCGGACGAAAGATTCTGCAGTCTCTGCGTGACTTCCTTGGAGTGAGTCAGCTCATCCAGCGTTTTTGGTCTGTACTTGTCTACCCACAGATACGACATTTTTGAGGTGTTGGCTTTTATAAGTTGTGTGATTTGTGTGTGTAATTTATGCGTGTAACTTATGTTTATAAGTTATGTTAATAAATTGTGTTTGTAACTTGCGCGTGTAATATGCTTGTAACTTATTTTTATAAATTATCTGTGTAACTTACGTGTATAAGTTATGTTTATAAATTATGTTTATAGGTTATGTGTATAAATTATTTCTATAAATTATGTTTATAGGTTATGGGTATAATCTACTTGAATAAATTATGTTTACAATCTACTTAAATAAATTATGTTTACAATCTACTTAAATAAATTAGGTGTACAATCTACTTGTTTGTTTATTCTCTGGTGTTTGTTTTTCTTACAATACAGTGCTTTGTTAAGATACTGCTGAATGTGTTCACCACACATATTTCGTGTGTCTGACTTTAATTTCTGATGTTATTTCTTGGAAACGAAAATTTTTTGATGAAGCGGCACGTGTTTTCTGCTGACGCGTTTGTAGTATCGGACTTAAGGTGCTGCTTTTATTCCAAAATGCAACCAGCAGCTACAAAGCTAAATCTAAACGTGTACATTAAAACACGCTAGAAACTCATCTTTCTGCGAACTGTTGTTTCTTTATTTAATTTAATTTCAAATTATTTGATTTCATTTTACCTCACTTTATTTCATTTTACCTTACTTTATTTCATTTTACCTTACTTTATTTTATTTTACCTTACTTTATTTCATTTTACCTTACTTTATTTCATTTTACCTTACTTTATTTTGTTAGAATCTTTGTAACAATAAAAGGTGTATAGCCACAACGGGAGTCAAAACATTTATATTAAACAACTAAACATTAGCCAATTTTCTTTGTAAGACACATTTTTTTACCTTTTCACTCTTTTTTCATCCAGTATGTCAATCAAATCGTACATAACAAAAATCAACGATCTCTTGGAAAAGGACTTTATGGCTGCGCAAACTACCATTCAGAACGAAAGAACCCAGCTTCTTGCAACGCTGGAATCTTGCAATGTTAAATCCCAAACGGGAGCCAATAAAGCTATAAAAGTACTGGAAAAACTAAACTACTTGCACACGGTGAATGTTCAGGACATTTCGTCTAAGGTGTTGCCTATAATTATTGATATCTTCAATTCCCCCAATCAAAATTCTTTAACTGCAGAGCAACTTGATATTCTCGTTGGTTGTATTGAAATAAATCTAAAATACGCCAAGCTTTACAAAGGATTGCAAGATGAGGATGATGATTGTGATGATGGCGTGACATTAAATAGTAGTTACTCCGATTTTGATTATTGCAGAACTATCGCTCACCTAGCTAAGATTGTTAGCAAACATGTAGATTTATGTGGAAACATCATTAGAAATAACTTTTACGACTTGTTTTTGGATCCAGAATATAAGTTTTTGAATGGTTACATGCTTGACGAGTTTATTGAAATAATGATTGGTGAAAATTATGATTTTATGTCCACAATTTTAAACAAACTTGTTGAAAATTGTCTTAGAAACAGTGATAATGAAGAGGATTTAGTAACAATAAATGCAGTATTTTTTCTCAAACAAGATGTTCTGGACACCAGTCCACTTGTTGATTTTTATTTTGAAAATAATTTAAAGTATCTCAAGTTACTGGAAAAAATTGCTAACTCCACAGAACAAACCTTACAGAGCTATATTTTCTTGGCAAATTTTGCTCATTTGTATGATGAAGATCCTGCAGATATGATGTTATTGGCGCATAGGACAATAAATATTGTGACTCAGTTTCTTTCTTCCAACACTATTTCAGATGGATCACTATTTCTTTTGCTTGAAATCATGACTAACCAACAACAACTTCTTTCTGCTAAAACTATTGCTGCATTTTACACCAAAATAGATTCTCTTATGGATCAATCCAAACATTCAAAAATGCAACAGAAGTTATTAAAGCTTATCTCAAAAACAGTAGATGCTTATTTTGACAAGGAAAAGAGTGTTGATGAAGAAAGCGTATACAAACTACCTCACTATTCAAAGTGGTCCTTACAATGGGAAGATTTGATATATCATAGATTAAATGATGAAAAACAAGACTCAGAATTTGTCAAGTGGGTCATGCAAAGTACAGATATTCCAATAGGTACTCGGTTTTTACAAAAACAATACCAATTAGCACCTGACTCTGAAAAACCTGCATGGAGTATATTAATGGGAAATTTTGGCAGCGCAATTGATAAATATATCTTCAACACCTGCGGTGTTATCAACGGGATGAACTTGAATAGCGGTGTAGATAAAGAAGAACATATCAAAGATGATTTTGTTCCTTTATCACCATTTATTCAAAAGAGACTTGTACTGTATGATGTAGGAGTGCTCTATGATTGCCCATTTTTTAAAATTAATTACATTCATAGATCCGACACTTTGAGATTTGTTGTGGGAAACTGTGGAGAACCTAAAACGGCTGAAGTTTTTATTAGTGGCTTCAGAAGAGTTGGTGTTATGACGTATCAGTTCACCAGAACCCTTGAAACATTTTCAGAACCAATTCTTGTTGATATCAAAATAAGAACAGCAGATGATCAATATTTCTGTAAAACAATTGAGTACCTGATGCCCATAAACAAGATGTTTATTGAGTCTGAAGAGATGACCAAAGAAGATTTTGCAAAACAATTTGGTAAACTTTCAGCCAAAAACGCTTCACTTGGCAACGATGATGTTACCATAAAAAAGGACTATGATCAGTTTATCATCTCCTTGAATAAATTGAAAAAGTTTGGTCTCAAAGTTATAAACATAAATAACGACTTATACTACGCCTACGCAACAGTTGCTACTGCGCAGGGCAAAATAAGAATCTTTTCCAGGATATTCCTGAAGGATTCAAAGAGCTGGGAGGTCAAAACAGTCTCGACAATTGACGATAAAAGAGCAAGCATCCTGTTCAACAAGATTCTGAGTGTATCGTGATCCACACATGACTCATCCAATTCTAGGTGTATCTTGATCCACACATGACTTATCCAATTCTAAGTGTATCTTGATTCAATTCTAAGTGTATCTTAATTGACAGATGACTGATCCAATTCTAAGTGTATCTTGATCCAAAGATGTCTGAGCCAATTCTGATTTCTGAGCTTCCCTGCTTGATGGCCTTCTCAAAATCGTTGCTCATCCCCATCGACAACTTTATGTCCTCCGGATTTAGGCCAAACTCAGTTGCGACTGACAATTTAACCTCATTTAGTTTGGCAAAATCGTCGTTGGTTTCATCATTAGTTGCTGTTGAATTTGCCAAGGATCCAATAGTCATTAAACCATCGAATCTCAAATTCTTGGCTTCTTTTAGTAGAAACTCTACCAATGGTTTCAGGTCCTCAAAGTTGTTTATTCCACCTTTTTGTTCTTCATTTGAGGTGTTCACTTGAATTTTGACGTTTATCTTTCCAATGGTGCTATCCTTGTTTTCATTTATGTAGTTTTCTCTGGCAGAGTCTAATTTCACTAGTTTTTTCAAAGAGTCAATTGACTCAACCATGTGAAGATTTGCTAATTTTGCCAAATCCTTGCATTTGTTAGTTTGAAGTTGACCAATGAAATGCCACTTTATATCTTTAGGCAACAAAGCTTGTTTTTCTGTCAATTCTTGTACGTAGTTTTCTCCAAACTGTCTTACACCATGGTCATACAAAATCTGGATATCACTTGCTGGTTTGAACTTGGATACTGGAAGCAGCAAAATGTTTCCTGGAAGCTTGTTTAAAATTTTGGTGTAGTTCTGCAAAACCATGTTTTTTCTGTCCTCAGAGGTGGCCATAATATTGTGTAAGTAACGTGTCACTGGGTTGCTAAAGTGAGTTGTTCAGTTCTGGTTCAAAGTAGTGGTAGTCTGAAAATAAATAAAAATAAAATATAAAATAAAATAGTATGCAAAAAAAATAAAAATAAATAAATAAGTGATGATGCTAGTAAATGCCTAGAGTATGAACAATGCATACAATCTAGTCAAAGAGGATTCTTGAAAGAACTTACTTCTATAAAGTTGAGTAAATCAAGTACACTAAGTTTGTTTATTTTTTTTTTTTTTGCTGCAAGACATTTGTCCGACAGGAGTTTTCAGTTAGAAGAAAGTCACGTGATATTGACAAAAACAAAGTTGAAAACCCGCCACCACGGACTAAAACCAATGCTTTGCTGATTGTTTTGTCGTTTGCAGCAGGTACAATTTACTTTCAGAGGCATGTTTTCTCTCTGTTTACTGCGCTTTTTGCAGACCCGTGCCAGCAAATACCCACGTACAGGAAAGCCATCTCACTATCTCCGATATTATGCATTCCATTTTTTCGGGGGTTCTCTTATATCCGATTGCGCACATTGACAGAAATAGAGGTAGGAGGCACGTGCCTTAATCTACCCGGACACCTTCACACCGCTACCTTAGGTAATCAA
>JAFNJT010000186.1:0-13961 GCA_019649525.1 Hanseniaspora lindneri
AGTGCCGGAGTGGTTAACGGGTTGCCCTGCTAAGGCAATGGTCTTTGGCCACGCAGGTTCGAATCCTGTCTGTGACGACTTAATAGTTTTGTACATTTTTTTTTCAACTTTTTTTTCAACTTATTTTTTTTGTTTTAAAAAAGAAAAATTTAAATCATTTACATATACGTTTATTTGGAAAACTTCTTACAAGAAGGGTATATATCCTACAACTTTCTTAAAGAAATGAAATAGTTTCCAATGTCCTTGTTGCTATGTAGTTCCCATTCGTTTGTTAACGGATTAAACATAACACCACTGGCATCTATCACTTCCATTTTGTTTCTAAAAGCCCAGTTTTCAATGTCTTTGCAGTTGATGTATTTGTTAAAATCATGAGTTCCCTTTGGCACCAAACCTAAAACGTGTTCAGCTGCAACTATCGTAGTCAATAAAGAAATCGCGTCCTTATTTATGGTGCTTAGCACCAACACACCGTCTTTCTCCAATTTACTTGCTAAACAATCTAAAACTTTAAAAGGTTCATCTACATGCTCTAGCATTTCAAAACAGCAAATCATATTAAATACAAGCTTGTTGTCGTTATCATTAAACAAGTCTTTGATTTCATAGGACAAAGTGCCGTCAGCTAGGTTCTTTGATAGTTGAATATCATTTTGAGCATGTGCTTTAGCTACTTCTATACATTCGGTTGTCATGTCGTATCCTTTTACAGTTTTAAACATATTCAACCTTGAAAGTGATTCTGTCAATAAACCAGCACCGCAACCCATGTCTAAAACATTCCAACTTTTAACATTTGTAGCTAGTAAATCATCCAGGTACGTTTCTTGCATACTGTCAACTTGCAATCTAATTGAGTTCGGCAATAGCTGCTTATTAAACTTTGGAATGTATATTTCATCCTCGCTTTTAGCACTATTATCTGTCTGAGAAAACTTTTTGGTCAAGGTAGATCTAATAAATTCAACTCTTTTGCTATTCATCAAATGTAATATTCTTTGGTTTCCCGATGGATCCCACCAAGTAGGGGCTAGTTTTGCAAAATGTGATTGTTCTAATGCTGAGAAAGATGTATTTGCATTAGGCTTATTGGTTAAAGCTGAAACTTTGTTAGGATCAAACCCAATATTTGGGTTCACATGTACAAAACGAACATTCACCAATTTTTTGAGCTGGGATTTGTACATTTTTATGTTGGCAATCAATTAAATTGTTTAAATGCCTTTATATATAAAAGAAACACTGATTTGGTTGTTGATTTAAGTACTCTTTTTTTTTATTATTGCTTATTTCAGGCAAGCAGGATTACCAAAATTTTTTGGTTAAAGATTTTTTTTTCAAAAAAAAAAAATAAAAAAAAAAGTTGATGTTGCATTTGTATTTGTATTTGTATTTGTATTTGCAAAACACAACTTAAAAACAGGTGAAATAAACACTACAGAATACCCAGAACCACATGATATTATAGTTGTTTTTGTACCATTATGAATATAAACGAAATTAAAACTCGAAGATCAAATCGTGGAAATAACTTACTCAAGCTTATAAACCAAGAGCGGAATCTCCTGAACCAAACAGGGGAATCGGAATTAGTTGCTAACAATGATGCTGATGAAGATGTGATAACCCTACTTTTTAATGAAGATGAGGATGATGATGATATGGAAGTTGAAAACGATGAATTAGACAGTAATGATGATAAATTTAGTGCTAGTGAATCATCATCGTACGATGAGGATAGCGACTACTCCGAGGAAGAAGATGAGAATAAAAAAAAACGGGACAAGAAGTCTAAAAGTAAAGTAGGGTTTAAGAGGAATAAAGATATCCCAATACTCATAAAAAGAGTTGCTCGAACCAAACCTAAAAAGGTTGAAAAACCATCTACAGAAAGTACTGAGCCAATAGATTTGCTGGATACGGAAAACAGAAGAACAAGTTCAAGAAAGTCAGCGCTTGCTAATAGACTTAAAGTATACAATAATCTGAAGGAAAAAGAACAGATCAGGATAAAAAACTTTGAAAAGATCAATGCCTCAAGATCTAAACGTGTTGAGGTAAAACTTACTCAGGAGGACAGAATGAGGGAGGCACTTGAAACAGAAAAAATAAATGTGGCATCTTTGCAACGATTCCAGGAAGTTGAAATATACCAGCAACTGAAAAGAGAGGAGCAGCACCTAAAAAAGAAAATAAAGTTTTCCAATTTTGAAAAAATTATGAGGTTTTCGTCTGATGAAACACTGATATCTCCAGAAGATGATGAAAGACTTTATGAGGTGCAGAAACAGTTTCTCTTGAAACGTTTGAATAGGGGAGCTAGAAAAAAATATTTGGAGGAGGAAACCCAAAAACAGCAGAAGATAAACGAGCTTCTAGGTTTGAATGAAGCATTAGAAAGTGCTGACTCTGAAGTAAAAGCTGATTCAATTTCACCTGAAGAACCTAGAGAAATAACGGAATTGACACTTCAAGGACCCTGTAACAAAGTTTCCAGGAATCTTCTCACACTCTACAACTTCAATTCAACGGAGAAAATGAGCTCATTGGAGTTTAGACTCCACTTTAATTTCGGTTTGCCAAAAGGAGGAATATCTGATTTTGAAAGAATCGTTCATTGCAAAAAAGCCGAAAGTGAACCGCTCTTATATGAATCCTCTAGTGAAAACAAACTTGCTAAATCTCAGATTCAAGCAGTGATGTCTCAGTTTGCCAAATTTGGTGATTTTGATAATCATAAAAGAACTGCTCACGTGACCACGCACGATCAAAAAAGTAAAAGTGCTGTCAGAGCTTTAAAATTCACGCTGGCCCCCTCACTTTTCTACAAGAGCACCAGTGACAACAGCAACAGCAATGTCAAAAAGAGCTGTTACGTGAAATGCAACGAAAAGGTCAAGTACATCGATCCAAAACTGAATATATCTTATTCTGACCTGGACGTCTACAGGACGTTAAACAGAATGATCAACAACGAAGGCGGATTTAAATGGATATCATTGGACGCTTCAAATGACCACGGCATGTACTACTGCGGAGAAACTGAACCTGCAGAGGGAGTTCCACCTGGATTTTAAAGTAAGAAGATGGTTTCTGAAACCTTAAATCTGAAGAGAATGTGTCGGATATAAGAGTTTTTTTTTTTTTTTTTTTTTTAACTCTTCACTTTTTTTTTTTTTTCTAGAAAAAAAATTTTCACTATCCTGCTTATAAGATGTATATAAATGGGATCTTAACAAACATTTGGTATCTGGTTTAGTTACCTAAAACCAAAGAGCAAGGTGTCTACTTTTCTTTTGAAAAAGTTATTTTGAAATTTTTGTTTTTAGAATTAAATCATGGTTGTTGTGAATCCTAAAAATTGGCACTGGGTAGAAAGAAATACAATCAACTGGAGCAAACAGTACTTTGAGACAGAATTTCTTCCACTAGTTTACACCAATGACAAATATGTTATTGAGCTACTTTCTTTAAATGATATTAAAGGGGACTCTAATGTTTCTCAAAGAAAAGGGAAGGTGATTTGTTATTTTGATTTAAAACTAAACTTTTCTGCTAAAATTTCAGCCAAAGATAAGGAGGATGAGATTACTGAATTCAAACTAGATATCCCTGAATTCATGCATGACGAAGATGAATTTTTGATTGAATATTTAGATTTGAACAAGGACCATGCCTGTTATGAGATTGTTGTGAATGAATTCAAACCAGTCTTTTTGAGTAAGCTTTTGAAGTATCAACAAGCTCTCATTGACTCCCACTCAAAGGACGTTCAAGAATAATGAATATAACAAACAAATAACAGATACTTTTTTTTTCTCTCTTTTCTGTTTTTTTTTTTTCTTTTTTGAAAGTTGATCTCATCAGACTCAACGCTTATGCTTTTTTAACTATATAATCAGAAATACACCCGCATCGGTTCATTAACTTTGTGCTTGTTAATAAACATATGGAATAATTTTGTATGGAACGGCCTTTTCGTATTCTTCCCAAGATGTACCGTATTTTTCTCTGCACTTGTGTTCATCTCTCTGCTGTCTATGCAACAATAATGTTGCAAAGTATATAGAATAGTAATAAGTCAATGCAGTAGAGTTCCAACTGGTTAAACACCAAGATAAAGAAATCAGCCAATCACCAAGGTAATTAATGTGTTGAGATTTAGCCCACCATCCATCACACAACAATTTAGTACTTCTCTTTGTCTGAATGCTTTTCAAGTGAGGTAATTTTCCTTGTCTAAAGTCTGACTTTTGTTGATTTGCTGAATGGAAGATGTAGTATCCAACGATCATTACTGAAGCGATTAAAGCTAACTGCCAAGTAGCCAAATCGATAGGATTACAACTTAGGTAACGAGCTTGTAAGGAGTAAGTAAATGGAACCAAAGAAAGGTCACCAAAAGCCAACATAAAGCCAAACCCGTCTGTGGTTATATCCATCATAGTTAGGCACCCTTCTTCGTTCAACACACCATCAAAAATGTAAAAGCCCTGAAGTAGATTAATTAAAACTAACGCATTGTTAATCTTTCCTGTTTCTAACCAGACTTTGTGTAAAGCAGCCAGGTTTATTAACAGCCATAAAAGCATACCAGGTCTCAATTCACAAAACAGTTTAATATCCAGTGGTCCTAGTCTTGGATTTAATTCTCTTCCTATAAACCAGTCATAGATAATACTGCCAGAGTTACCGCCTAAAGCTAATATTCTCTCCTTAGTTTGCAATCCATTCTTTTTAAAAAGCAACGGAATAAAAGACATGATGTAGACAATGACAGCCAAAAAGAAAGAAAACAAAATACTAACTATGCACACATCTAAATGGTGGTTATACAAGTACTGCAACTCAGGCATTTGACCCTTTGTCAGCTTGAATCTGTATGCCAAAACAATTATCAAGTAGCTAGATAAAGCAACTCCATTAATCTTGTATTTCAAAAAAGTTCCGTCTCTCAATTGAACACCATTCATTGTCTTTCCAGGCAAAGAGACATCTAAAAGAGCCAAAACAAAAAACCAAACAATGTAGTACACCCAGGTCTCTTTTGTATTAAATAAATAATCTGACAATGATCTTAAGTCACCTTTTTGAAATATTTCTTCAAATGAAAAATTTTCAAACATCCCTGTAATGTAATAATCTGGCCTAATCATTTGATTCAAAACTATGATCAATGCGGGAAGGAAAATAGAAATCGCCAATGCCCCTGGCACACCAGAAAACTCAAACTGTTTGGTTTTGGGATTAAGAACCTCTTTACTAGCTTTGGCGTCGGATTTGGTTGTCATAGTTGCAAAATAGTGAGTGCTCGGTTATTTTTTGGTCATCATATTTGATAAATATGTGTTAATATTTCTAATGATGATCCCTAATAAGATCAATTCTTCTATTCAAAATGCAAATATCGAAAAACCAAAATTTTTTATTTTTTATTTTTTGTTTGCACGTTTTTGCCATTTTTAAAAAAAATTTCCCTTCTTCTTTCATTTTCTATAAACGAACATATCTTGCTTCGTTTAGAAACATCTCAAAATGTTAAAAACTGCTGCTGTCATAATTCTGCTGACAGAAGAACAAATAACGCTCGCAGCAAAGGCTTAAAAATCTTTCAAAGCTATGTGACTCGGATTTAAGTTTTGTCATATTCATATTTTTAAACCCAAATCCACGTGACTCACTCTTTATCAGTTCATAATTTCCCTCATTGTCAAATTCTAAAGATAACAAAAGGCAGATCAAATTGTCAGTGTCAAAATAGACTAAACTTCTTGTTGTAAAACGCTTAAGAGCTTTATCAATTAGATAATTATCTTTAATTTTTTCAACACAGCAGTCTAGGTTAGTGTGGTTATAGGCAGAATAAGTGACGTAAAAGCAGGAAGAAAAAAAATCGCTTTGCTTGATTGTGTCAAGCTTGTCAAGCTTAAGCATAGCTAATCTCCACAGTTCTTTGGTAAAATTTATTATTTCAAAATGAATTTTATCTATAGATTGATTTTGATTTCCTGCTTCCCAAATATTGACAAGGGTTTTGAACATATTTTGGTCAGCAGTCGGATCTTCAAATAATGACGAAATATTATGTGGGTGATATGTGGAAATGGGTTTTGGTAAAATTTTCTCATCTCTAGATTTGATATTGTTAATATTAGTTGGCATATTATCCGGATGCTGAGCTTTTTTGTTATAGGTAGCTCCTTTAATAGCCTTCATTGTGGCTTGGATGGATAGAAAGAACAAAATGGTCTTTTGTTAAAAACAGTAACAAGTCTTTATAAAGCTTTTTTTACCTTATATTTATTATCTGCTTTTCATAAAAACGCTACAAAAAAAAGAAAATAAAAATAGATAAAAGGAAAACCAATAAATGAATGATTAAAAGCTTATCGCTGTTGTCGGATTAGTCGGGAATCGAACCCGTGTAAGTTTTTCACTTACAGCGCCATCTGAAGGAGCCTCCAACGACCAGTTAGAACTAATCCTTGTTTTTGGATATCAGATGTCTTTTCTTGTTCTTTAAATATAGCATTTTGTGTGATTATCTTTAAGATTTCGTTTCCGTTTTTGGTTGTCATATCCTTTTTTGATAAAATGTAAAAAAAAAAATAGACAGTTAGCCGCCATCACGTGATAGGTCACGTTTTTTAGTTTTTTTTTCCGAATGCTTTCTCCCAAAAAAAAAAAAATTCAAAAAAGATCAATAAAATCACATTAAGCAAATTTGAAAAGGTGTTGCCATCACAACCAAGACCATAATTCTTTAAAAAGCAACAAATACTTGTTTTCGCAAAACAAATTTTCTATTTTCGTTAAAATAGTTTAGTGATATGGCAAGCGATGGAGTTTTTTCCAAAAATCTAATGTTAGCGAAATATGCCGACGATATAGAAGAACTTCAAAATCTGTTGCTGAAGTTTTCCAAACAAAACACTTATAATAACACCGATAGTTCAAAAATAGCAGACGTTTGTAACAAAATGAGGTATTTGATAGAGCATTACTGCTTTTATTTAAATGTGGTGCAAGATTTTGTTCAAATTAGTATACCCTTAGATCCATTTGTGGATGTTTTGGACATATTTCCTAATGATGACCTTCCTACCTTCAAGCAGCAGAATATAATACAATTATTAACTATGGGAGAATATGACAAACAAATTGATGTTGAATCTAGTGTTTTTAGCGAATTTGATATTGGGTGGTTTAAATTCATGGTCAAAAATATAAGTTTTATATTAGAGAAATATAACTTTCTAAAGCATTGGGAAGCTGGCTATCATGAGAAAATTATTCAAGAACTTCAAGAGAATAAGGGACAACTTGAATCCCCTTCAAAAGCTCGACTTTTTACTAAATATACCAGTTATAAAAATAGCATTGAAAAAGAAGAAAACCTTTTAGAGGAACAGGAAAAACCTGCAGAAAGTAATGATTCAGCAGATAAAATACACACATTGACTTTTAAAGACAAGCTGAAAGACAAAAACCAGCTTATCACCAAATCCTTGGTCAAATCTAACCAGATACTGAAGTCTACAGTTTTGCAAACTGAACTCCAGCTTGAAGAAATCTATATTCAGGGAAATCTGTTGACTGAACTTAACGATAAGTTTGATGTACTAGACACTCTTTTGGAACATTCTTCAAAACTTATGAAGCTTATTGAAAAAAACGGTTCGAAAGAGAAAAGACAGGTTTACTATTCACTGGGCTTTTTGATAGTATGTGTAAGTTGGGTGTTATGGAAAAGAGTGATAAGAGGACCATTGAAATTGTTGATATGGATCTGGTTCAATTTTTTCAAGCGTATTTTGTACATGACTGGTTTTTTAAAGAGAGCAACTGTGAAAGCTGGAGAGCACATATTTCCAAATATTACCTCTCAAATGGATGTTTCTGACACAACAACAGCATTAGCAGCAAGTATTAATGCCACTCATGTGAGCTCTGTCGCATCTGAAACATTGTTGCAAGCAACTTTAGAAGTTATTAACGGATAATATATATAGCTATTAACGTATAATTGTAATAGATCATTTATGAATCAATGGTAACCATGTTCGTCACATGACTCAGTTTCAAATCCAAAAATTGGACAGTCAAAAATTTTGAAGCCAAAAAAAAAAAAAAAAATTAAAATTCAACGAAACTCAAAGTTCATTGAAGATGTACTCATCTAAAATGCAAAAACAGAAAAAATAAACCAAAAAAGTAATATATAATAGAGCAAAGTATTTCATAAGAAACATGTCTGCCCAAATTGCTGAGAACTTGGAAAAAATTAATTTAGACACCAAAGAGCAAAACATTACACCATGGGAAGTTGAAGGTGCTGTAGGAAAAGATGGTGAAGAATTAGGAATCGATTATGATAAACTTATAGCCAAATTTGGAACATCAGCCATAACTGAAGAAACATTAAAAAGATTTGAAGATGTCACTGGTCACAAGCCTCACCACTGGTTAAGAAAGGGAATTTTCTTCAGTGAAAGAGACTTTGTGAAGATTTTGGATATGTATGAACACGGTGAACCTTTCTTCATTTACACTGGTAGAGGTCCATCTTCAGACTCCATTCACTTGGGACATATGATTCCTTTCGTTTTTACCAAATGGTTGCAGGATGTTTTTGATGCTCCTTTGGTTATTGAATTAACAGATGATGAGAAATTCTTGTTTAAACCTAAGCTAACTATTGAAGATGTTAAGCAGTTTTCAAGAGATAACTGTAAGGACATCATTGCTTGCGGTTACAACCCAGAAAACACATTTATTTTTTCTGATTTGGAATACATGGGAGGCGCATTCTATGAAAACGTCGTCAAAACCTCTAGACAGATCAACGGTACCACAGCCAAGGCTGTGTTTGGGTTCAAGGACAGTGACTGTATTGGTAAATTCCACTTTGCATCCATTCAAATTGCAACTGCCTTCCCTTCCTCTTTCCCTGATGTTCTAGGTTTGCCACCAAAAACCCCATGTTTGATTCCATGCGCTATTGACCAGGATCCTTACTTCAGAGTCTGTAGAGATGTTGCTGTTAAGTTGAAATACAGTAAACCATCACTTTTGCATGCCAAATTTTTCCCTGCTCTTCAAGGTTTCAACACCAAAATGTCTGCATCTGATGACAACAGTGCTATCTTTATGACCGACACTCAAAAGCAAATTCAAAAGAAAATCAACAAATTTGCTTTCTCAGGCGGTAAGGCAACTTTAGAGGAACATAGAGAAAAAGGTGGTGATGTTAGTGTTGATATTGCATACCAGTACATGAGATTCTTCAAGGACGATGATGAATTTTTAGCTGGTGTTGAGGAAGCGTACAAGAAGGGAGAGCTGTTGAGCAGTGAAATGAAAAAGCACTGTATTGAAACTTTGCAAGAGTTTGTCAGAGAGTTCCAGGAAAGAAGAGCTGCTGTCACTCCTGAAATTGTCGATTCATTCATGAAACCACACAAGCTGGTCTGGGGACAGAAGGAAAGAAAGGTCCCTGCTAAGGTAAGAGAGTCCAAAAAAACAAATAAATGATTGATACAGTCCATAAAAAGTAAATGATTGACACAGTCCATAAAAAACAAATAAATGATTGATACAGTCCATAAAAAGTAAATGATTGTTATAGTCCATAAAAACCTAGATCTTGACTTATATAAAACCTAGATCTTGAACTATATAAAACCTAGATCTTGACTTATATAAAACATAGATCTTAACTTATATAAAAGCACACTTTAAAACAAACATCCGAATTAACACTTTTTTTTTGGTTTTTTTTTGGTTTTTTTCATGTATCTGGATCAGTTGTAGCCATGTTCCTTTATGTAGTTAGCTAAAGCTTCAACAGTGATCAGCTTGATGCCATGTTTGGCTCCAAACTCCTGGCATTCCTTCAATCTCATCATTTCTCCGTCGTCTTCCTTCACCAATTCACCAATCACACCAACTTCTTTTAGCCCTGCTAGTTTACATAAATCAACTGCTGCTTCAGTGTGTCCTCTTCTGGCTAAAACTCCCTGGTCATGTGCTCTTAGCGGAACAATGTGGCCCGGTTTTATAAACTGTTCTGGTTCAGTGACAGTAGAGTCGTCGGCCAATTTTTGTACTGTTAGTGTTCTATCGCTAGCTGAAATTCCGGTTGTGGACCCTTCCTTGAAGTCTACAGATATGGTGTATGGTGTTCCCTTGGAGTCACCTGATCCCTTGTATTTGAAGTCTGTTAGCAAAGGCAAATCTAGTTGGTCTGCTCTCTTGTTTGTTAGCGGGGCACAGATGTAGCCACTTGAATATCTCACTATGAAGGCCATCTGCAGAGATGTGAGGTTCTCGGCTGCAATAATCAGGTCACCCTCGTTTTCTCTGCCCTCATCGTCCATGACAATCAGGAACTTGTTCTCTTTGAAATCCTTTATGGCTGTTTCTATATCGCTGAAGTCACTCATGTTGCTGCTTATTCTTGGTTATTTTTTTAAACTTTGTTATTTTTTAAAAAACTTGGTTATGTTTCTTTAAAACTTGGTTATGTATCTTTACATATGCTTTGATTTCCCATCAAAACACCTCAATGCTGCTGCCCATTTATACGACTGCAATTGTTCACTGTCACTACGTTTTAATTTTTTTTTTTTTTTTTTTTTTTTTTTTTCATCCAAAAATTCACTGCTGTGACTGAAAGAACCTTTTTCGCGGACTTTAGTAATATTACGTGATGTCTGACACATTTCCAGCCTGTTATTATTAAAACACACAGCAGAGGAAGATGTTAAAAAATGGCTTGCTGTAGCACGTGTTCTCGTGGTTCCAATCCAGGCAATGCAATTTCCCAATTTGTTAATTAAAACGTTGTAGAAAAACAGTAAAGTCGAAAAACAAGCGCCAGCTGTACATGCTTGGAAAGAAGGAAATGGGTATTAAAGTTTTGCGGACTTAAGACATGTTGAGGTTGTCTTGTCACGTGATTGACGCGTTATTGGTTCTGTTTCCTTCCAATTCGGAAAGTTTCATCACCAACGCCAACAAAAATCACGCGCAGAAAAGAAACGTGCTCTTCACTGAATAATTCTGTTAAGCAAGTTTACACTCTTAGATTTGTATTAGAACTACAAATAACTGCTCTTTTTTATACTTATCAGCAAGAATTTTGACAAGAATTTTTATTGGTAATAACATAAAACAAGATTTCAGACTTTAAAATCCCCGAGAAACTCTTTCAGGATGGATATTGAAGATCTACTTGCTGATTTGGAAAACAACAATTCCACAGTGAATGGAAGAACAACCATCAACAACACAGCACTGAGTGTGAACAGCAGCAAAGCAGATCTGACAGAAGATGTCACACGTGGTCTCAGCACGGGGTTAAGCACTCACATAGCTTCAGAAAGCGATCTTCCGTTTTCTGGACAGAATATATCCCATATGTCTGCTTTTGATGGAGAAACAGGGCAACAAATGACCAAAAAGGAAAAAAACCAGTCCGATATTTACGCATTCTCACAGCTGACAACGGCCTGGAGAAATGAAAGAATGTCGCCTGAGCTGCTTCCTTTCAATGAAAAGTATTTTAACATTGTCAGTGAGAACATGAAACAACAAATCGAGTATATGGATTACTGGAATATGGTTCAGGAAAGCGAAAGCGAGATTGGCGCAGGAGACCATAGAAATCATGAGCAGCTTTTGCTTGAGAAAAGAATCACCAAGCTTCCTATCTACTGTATGGAGGCTGAGCTGGAGCGTGTTAAGTTTCTCTTGAGATCGTATCTTCGTTGCAGACTGCAGAAAATCGATACTTTTCTGTTGCTTCTGCATGAAAACGATCAGCTGGCTATTGACGAAGTAACAGGAGAAGAAAAATCCATTCTTATCATCAACAAGCTTCTCAGCGAGCCTGAGTACAGATATTTCATTCAAAAGGTTAAAATCACAATCAGACTTTACAGCAGCACAGTTCTTTTGAATCTTCCTGAAAACTTCCAGCAAATGAACGACGAGAATAGCAACATGAAGATGATTCAGGAACCGGACCTAGAGAGATTTGTTTTTATTTTTGTCAAGGGATCGCTGGAGAGCGACAGTTTCAAGGAGCAGTATAGAGTTTTCAACAGAGAAACGCAGGAAGAAGTGGAGCTGGTGGTGGGCGGAATATACGTCATGCGGTACGACCTGATAGAGAACCTTCTTAAGGAGGGCTTGGTCATGCTTATTTAGGCGTCTGCTGAGCATGAATCTGGTGATGCCGTTTGTGAATCTGAATATATAGTGGTAGTGGCACAGAGTACTGGTATTTAGGACAGTAATTATGCCGCTGGTTTTCACGGCGCAGGTGGTTCGACAGAAGCAATGGCAGTCATTTCAGATGGAATTATGGCACCACGTGAAAACCCAGAGCCAGCTTGAAGAGATTTACCTCAGCAATCTGAGGCATAAAAGAACCGGTTTGAGGAGGACAGTTACATATGTAATAACTAGCTAGAGTATTGTATAAGAAAAGGGGACGTCTGGGCCACGTGACCGCGAGCTCGCTCTAGACAAAATATACGAGAGCAATGTGTTGCAGAACTGCGCTAATCAGAGCGCCGCTGATAGTTCATGCTTAGTTTAGTAGCATTCTTTACGCATGGTAGCGTTTAGTTCCATAAGTCACGTTATCAAGTTTTTTGGTAGCGCGAAGAAAAATTTTTCATGAAAAGATTTATTCGTTAAATCCGACAGAGCTATATAAACAGATGGTCTGTGAAATTTTTTCTTTTTTTCAAAGTTGAATAACTAGTCCAAAGAGGCATCGTTTAATCAAAAATAAGCCAGGATCTCCACCAAGCAGAAAAGATATCTATTGGCTCTTCGTTTGGTTCTTTTCAGGTGGTCATGTGATCATGTTTAAAACTTCCACTTGATTTTGACCAACTCCTCATCTGATTCTGTTCAGCTTTTTGCTTGAGTTTATTCAACTTTTTGCTTGAGTTTGTTGAGCTTTTTAGCTTGATTTAACTTCTGGACTGGTGGCTTAGCAGCGGGTCGCTGAGGGTTCGGAGGCGCTCCGCTAAGCATCCATGTTCGCTGCTCTATGAACTTTACTATTATGATGAAACAAATACTTTTTAGACGTTAGACTTCTGACCAAAACAGGAAGAAAACGGTTATAATTTTCTGATTCTAAAGCAGCAACTCAAGCAAATTCTAACATTTTCTATTTCAAAGCTCTCTCTGGTGTCTCTTATCACTGCTTTCTTGTTAAAAACTTCTTTACTGACAGAAGTTTCGCCGTGTTGGGAGAAGCAGGTTTTTCGTTTTCTTGATTCTTGTATTCGCCATGATGAGCTTCCTTTGGGTCTTCGAAATAAGGCAGTCCGTTTACCAGATCCACACCTGTCTCTGGTTTGTTCGGTTTTTGTCTGGAGGCTCTTTGATTTTCCTTCATGCTCACAAAAGTATCAAACATTCTCTCCTTTGCTGCAGCACTGGTTGGTGTATTTGGTACTGAAACGCTTGTTTCTGGTTCCTTGAAGGACAAGCTCTTTTTCAAACTGTTCATCCACGCTACAGTTGACTCCTGTGGAATTGAAAACAAGATAGAATTGTTTTCATCGTCGGAAATCAAAAACTGATAGTTTGTGATCAGCTCATGCTTCTTTGGAGTTATTTCTCTTAGCGTGGACTTTTTGTTATTTAGTTCCAGAACAAATTGCAGGTAAAAGAGTCCTTTTTCAAGTCCTTGTAAGAAAATAAGCATTCTGCCTAAATTCGTTAAACAACAGATCTTTCTTTCGTAATTGGAAACATCCAAGGGATAATCTTTTTCTTCGTAGTCAGTGCTTTTCAAAGAGGTAAGTGGTTGTGTGGATCTTTGGGTGTAAAATTGAGGATCTAATTTGCTATTATTGATAGAAAATAGATGTGTTTAAAGGGGCTAATAATTATTGGTTGGTTCTAACTCACCTATTTTCTACGTAGTG
>JAFNJT010000187.1:0-13933 GCA_019649525.1 Hanseniaspora lindneri
GTTGATTACCTAAGGTAGCGGTGTGAAGGTGTCCGGGTAGATTAAGGCACGTGCCTCCTACCTCTATTTCTGTCACAGGGAACCATCGGAGTTATGGATATTCCTGTTAAACCAATAAAAAACACATTTAATTCACTTTGAATGACTCAGTGACTCACTGTTTTAGTAAGTCAGTGTAACAGGATGATGCTGTTTAAAGTGCCTTTGAGTATCAATTATAATTTGCCATCCCTTGGTAAGTTTTCCAGCACCATATTTTTTACCTAACAAAATTTGTTTTGTAGTTAACAAAGTTTGTTTTTTAATTAACCAAATTTGTTCTTTTAATTAACAGCATTTGTTCTTGTATATTTCAGCATCTCGTGTTTATGGAAACCTCTGTTTGATTAAAACATATTGACCGTCTTTCAAAGCGCTGGTAACAACTGCTTCAGATTTTTTTGACACTTTTTTCACCAAGCTTCAGTTTATATATTCTCTTGACAGAAACACGTCATGAATTTTAATAGCCTTAAACGACTTTTTTAAATAGAGTATAAAAGGGGGAAAAAAAAAAATAAAGAAAACAGCGAAATCGCTGTCAAACAAAATTTGAAAAAAACAAACATATTTACAAAGAATGTATGGTTTTTAAAAAGCAAATCAGCAATAAAAAAAAAAAAACGAGTGAATACATATTAATATATTAGATCTGGCAATTTACATAGTTTTTTATACATCATTATTATGCAGCCGTAGAGTTCAAAGCAACGCAATCAATCAAATAATGCACGTGATGCTCACGCTGAAGCTGAGGAAACAATCACTCTCTGGATTATCTTTAATTAGCACCAGAAATTCAATATTCTCTTGAGCATTCCTGACTTTGCAATTTTTAATTCGTAATCCTTTTCCTCCTGCACTATTTTTTCGTGGTCAAATATGTGTCTGTTTGAAACAATATCAATATCCTTAGCTGGGATCAGCACTCTCCATTCTTTCTTGTAAATCTTATATCCAATGTAGCATATAATCCACAAAACAGCACACAGGTAGTTTTGGAAAAAGCTATCTGCATTTGGTTTACCGGAACCAATTGGAACAAGGGCAACCCAGAATTGCGCTATAAAGATTAAGATTACATTGAGAACACCCCAGTATGAACCCCAGGCACCGGTTGGAGAAATAAAGGCTAATTCATTTAAGGATCTTCCTTGAACTTTCATAGCCTTTCTAAATCTTATGTGAGCAAGATTCATACCTAATAAAACAAATAACACCGCCAAACCTGACAGCGCGAGTAACCAGTTAAAGAACGTGACTCTGAAGGAAGCAGCTGCAAAGAAACTTAGCAAAGCAAACACAGCAGAAATTAACATGCATGTCAATGGTCTTCCTCTTTTATCCAAATAAATCAAAGTTGGATTTGGATAGAACTGAGTGAAAAGTGAGTGGAGGATTCTGGT
Organism: Hanseniaspora lindneri; assembly: GCA_019649525.1. Classification (NCBI taxonomy): domain Eukaryota; kingdom Fungi; phylum Ascomycota; class Saccharomycetes; order Saccharomycodales; family Saccharomycodaceae; genus Hanseniaspora; species Hanseniaspora lindneri. Next base: position 1,446 of record JAFNJT010000187.1, read on the forward strand.
TGAGGTGTAGGATGCACAGTTAGCAACTGATAGCACTGAAAGCAGAATAACAGCATTCAAAATGTGTGGATAAACTTTAACGTTGGAAGCAGCAATAATCAATGGGGATGCATCGGATTCTGAGTTTCCTCCACCCAGAAGTTTATCTGAGGTGTATGGAACCAACAATCCAATAAATATAATAATTCCAAAGTAGATCACGAATATTCTGTACAACATCATTTTTCTTGCTTTCTTCAAAGCAAATACTGGCTTTTCTACCACAGAAGACAACAATACTGAAACCTCAAATCCACCGTAGGAAAAGCAAGCAAAAACAAAGCATGTACACAGACCTTTGAACCTGTTTATACCATCATCCCCGCTAAAGGCGCCTGGTTCTCTCCAATACTTACCTCCTATATAGCCTTGATTTGGTGTTCCACCTACATCCTTTATCAATCCGTAAATTAAGAACGATACAACAGCAAGCATTTTAACTGAAGAAACAACAAACTCAAATTCAGCAAATCCAATTCCACCAATCAGATTAATACCTATTATCAAGCAGTAGAAACAAACAACAAAAATGTCCGCGTTAACTTTGGTTGTCCAGAATCTAATCAGCAAGGAAGAGGTGACTAATTCCAAAGGCATTATACAAAGATAATTAAGCCCGTAAACAATAACTGTAGCAAAAGAAAATGATGGATCAATTAAAAATCTAAACATGTCGTTGTATGAGCCAGGTAAATCTTTGTAGACAACCGCGAGCTCAGAAATTGCGTTGTAGGTTGTGAAAATAAATGAAGAAACAATGCAGTATGCAATGAATAAATTTGCTGGTCCTGCCTGTCTCAAAGCAGATCCTGTCGACACAAGCATACCTGTCCCAATACCAGTACCAAGGGAAACCAAAAACATGTGTCTAGGTTTAATGTTTCTTTTCAGTTTTGTCTCGCTGTTTTGATTGAGAGAAAATGCTTCTTCTAGTTGTGAATATGTTGGCTTGACAGCTTGAGTGTCGCTTGCTCTTCTAAAAGAGTCTTTTATTCTGTAGATTAAAGAGTTGTCTTTCTTGTTTTCATAGTTGTCTACTGACCAGTTTTGAGTCTCCTCACTGCTTATTTGTGCTACTTTTTCATCAGCTATGCAATCTGAAGATGACTCAGGCATGATTGCGTCTGAAGAATACTCCATTGAAATAATTGTGGTTTCGCTTTTTTGCAATTTTTTTAAACAATTTTACACTTAATCTGTTATTCCCATGATTATTCCACTGTATTGAAATCTTCAAAACTTTTTTTATCAAATCAACCCTATCTTCAATATAGTCATGTACACTTAAAAAAAACCTTTTCAATTTATAAAAACCTTTTTAATTTAAAAAAAAAAAAAAAATAGGCCAGACAATCAAATATGTTTATAAATGTATCCTTTTTCCCACTTGTCTAAGACATTAAGGACTAAACGGCTATTGTTTGAGTCATAATTCAGTTTTATAGCTCATCAAGATTATAATTTTTTTTTTTTTTAATTTTAATATGGTGATGTGGAGTTTGTCCCAAAGGGGTAATTTGGTAAAAAAAAAAATAAAAAAAATTGAACGCCAAAAAAGCAAAAATTGTTGTCCTGGGACAGCAAATTATGACTACTGAGAAAATATTGGATAAGAACTTACAAGGGATTGGTAATATTTTATAACTATTTTTTTAAATTTTAACAGGAAAAATAATAATAGTTTTTTAAAATTTAACAGGAACGATAATCTCATTTTTGTTGTTGCTGTTAAATCAAAGCTTCGTAACTTATTTATGTCAGAATAAATGCCAAATGCCTTGCATCATGACTCCAAAATATACCAGTACTAAACTCAAACGTAAAAATTGAACAAACTTATATATATGCTTGTGACTTTTACTGAAAGTTTTATTTCTCACACTCACCTAAACCTTTATTTCTCAATGACGTTAGACTAAAAAAAAAAATACTTTATTCATTAAAATATTCATATAAGTGTATAATATGTATAAAACACCCCTCAGTGGAACAAACAACCTCTGCTTAGCACCAAAAGTGTCTTAACCTCTTCAAAACGCCTGAGCTTTTAATCTTCATATTCATTTCTCTTTCTTCTTCGACAATTGATGCGTGATCAAAGATGATTCTGTCAGTGATAATATCAATTTTATTCACTGGAATTAACAATTGCCAATTCTTAGAGTATAGTTTATATCCAATATAGCAAATCACCCAAACAACAACACACAAATAGTTTTGGAAAAAATTATTAGCATCAGGTTTGGAGCTTCCAACAGGAACCAGTGCAACCCAGAACTGTGCAATAAAGATCAGAATAATGACAAAAACACCCCAGTATGAACCCCATACGCCTGTTTTAGAAACAAATGCTAGTTCATTTAGAGATCTGTTGTTTAGTTTCATAGCTTGTCTGAATCTAATGTGAGCGATGTTCATACCAGCATATGTGAAAAGCAATGATAAACTGGCTATTGAGAGTAACCAGTTAAAGAAAGTTACTCTAAATGAAGCTGCTGCAAAGAAACACAACAAACCAAAAACATCTGCTATCAACAAACATGCTAATGGTCTACCTCTTCTGTCAACATATGTTAACTTAGGATGTGGATAGAACTGAGAAAAAATCGAGTGCAAAACTCTTGAAGCAGAGTATAAAGCGTTGTTTGCGACTGACAAAACAGACAACACAATAACAGCATTTAAAATGTGTGGGTAAACATGCACATTAGAAGCAGCAATAATCAATGGCGAAGCGTCAGATTCAGATCCACCACCCAGCAATTTAGAAGATGTGTATGGAACCAGAAGTCCTACAAAAACAACCAAAGACAGATAAATGGCAAAGATTCTATACAGAAGCATTTTTCTACCTTTCTTCAAAGCAGTAACTGGTCTTTCAACAACAGAAGATAACAACACTGATGCTTCAAAACCACCATATGATAGCCCGGCAAAGGCAAAACAGACACATAAACCTTTGAATTTATCAATACCATTTTCACCTCTAAAAGCACCTGGCTCTCTCCAATACTTACCACCTATGTATGGCTGACCTTTAACACCACCAACATCCTTTATTAAAGCAAAAATAGAAAAAGAAACAATAGCAGTTAGTTTTATTGAGGAAATAAGGAACTCAAATTCTGCATAACCTTGACCACCAAACATGTTGATTGTTACAAGAAGGACATAGAAACAAACAACAAAAACATCAGAATTAACCTTTGTAGTCCAGTATCTGATTAGCAGAGAAGAAGTAACCAGTTCTAATGGTAAAACACATAACCAGTTTAAAGCATACACACAATTAGTAGCAAAACCAAAAGATGGGTCAACCAAAAATTTAAACATATCATTGAAAGAACCAGGTAGTTCTTTATACACAACAGCTAGTTCGGAAATAGAATTGTAGGTGGTAAATATAAAGGATGATACAATGCAGAATGCTATTAGAAGATTAGCTGGTCCCGCCTGTCTCAAAGCAGACCCAGTTGAGACAAGCATACCTGTACCAACACCTGTACCTATGGAAACCATGAACAAATGTCTTGGCTTTATGTTTCTTTTTAGTTTGTTTTGTGTTTTTTGATTACTGCCATCACCAATATTAGAAACAGTAGTTTCCAACTGTGAGGGAGTTGGTGTTAATAAAAATTCCTCTGGGAATTCAGCTCTCTTGAATGAGTCCTTTATATTTTGAAATAAAGACTTATTTGCATTGGGCTTAGGAATTTCATATGAAGACTCGTCTATAGTGGTTTCTATTTTTATAGCATCATTGTCATCCGTATTGCTGCTGAAACTTATTTTTTCATTTTTCATATTGGCTGATGATCCTTTTGCTGTTTCGATTGGGGTTTTTATATTTTGATTTTATTTTTAATTTTTGAAAACTTGTAACAACTTTTGCCTTATCTTTTAAAGACATTAATTTCTAAATATGCGCAACAAACATTTGTAAGAAATGCAATAAAAATTTTCTTCCCAAATCCCAAAATCATAGCCTAAAACTTGTGACCATGTTTAACAGACTGAGTCATTCTTACTCTGGTGATTAAATTTTCATTTCTTAAAAAAAAAAAAAAGAAATTTAAATTAAAATATTTCAAGTACCAGAATTGACGTTTTTTAACAAATGCCACTTTTATTCCTAAAAAAACATTCCCCAAAAAAACATATTGTCCACTAAAAAAGGGTATTGCCTTTTTGCTTTGTTTTTAAGTTAACAACGAACAATAGAAATTTTGATTTTGGACAAAGTTTTTTATAGTCACGTGAAAAACAAAATGATAAAGTTGTCTTTTTTTAGTTTGACATATTCAAGTTTATAGTCAATTGAGTTCTAGAAACTAAGTACACGCACTCAGAAATAACTAATTAAAATCCATATCTTTTTTATTTTTATTTTATTTTTTAAAATCCATTTATTATTATTTTGAAAGCTGTTTATATAAAATTGTTAAAATTCAACAGCTTCTATGCAGTAATATTCTATAAAAAGTCACATAATTATTCATTAATTTTAGTCGTTCATATTTTTATTTTTTTGTTATTAATACATTTTGATAGCAAAAATTCCGTTTTCTTAGTTCATCAAAATTGTATTCTAGTTTATTTTATTTAACACCAAAAATTCAAAATTCTTTTAAAGATATTTGAATTTCTTATTTTGAGCTTCTGCTCTTCTTCTTCTTCTTTTATGGCTTCATGGTCATAAATTTCTCTGTCCCTGATAATATCAATCTTCTCGACAGGGATCAAAAACTGCCACTCCTTGTAGTAAATTTTATATCCAAAATAAGCAACAATCCAAACTACAGCGCAAAGATAATTCTGGAAGAAAGTATTGGCGTCTGGTTTCTTTTCCCCAATAGGAACAATAGCAATCCAGAATTGCGCAACAAACATCAAAGACATTACTATTATTCCCCAGTAAGAACCCCAAACACCAGTTTGAGATATGAATGCCAGCTCATTTAACGATCTATTGTTATACTTCAAAGCTTTTCTAAATCTAAGATGTGCAATGTTCATACCGATATAGTTGAACAAAAAGGCTAATCCAGCAACTGCAATTAACCAGTCAAAGAAAATAACTCTAAATGATGCAGCTGCCAAAAAACATAGCAAACCAAATACAAATGAGATTATCAAACATGCTAATGGTCTACCTCTTCTGTCAATGTAAGTAAGTGTAGGATGTGGATAGTACTGAGTAAAGAATGAGTGCCATACTCTTGAAGCACAGTAAAGTGCATTGTTTGCAACAGATAAAACAGATAAAAGAATAACTGCATTTAAAATGTGTGGGTAAACATGCACATTAGAAGCAGCAATAATCAATGGAGAAGCATCAGATTCAGAGCTACCACCACCCAACAACTTATTAGAGTTGTAAGGAACCAACAAACCAATGAACAGAATCAAACCCATGTAAAGGACCGTAATTCTGTAACACAGCATTTTTCTGGCTTTCTTTAAAGCAGCCACTGGATTTTCAACAACTGATGACAATAAAATAGCAGATTCAAAACCACCATAAGAAAAACCAGCAAAAACGAAACAAACACATAAACCTTTGAATCTGTTTATACCATTATCACCTCTAAAAGCACCTGGTTCTCTCCAGTATTTTCCTCCAATATATGGCTGGCCTTTAACACCACCAACATCTTTGACTAAGGCAAATATAATAAAAGAAATGACAGCAGTCAATTTGATGGAAGAAACCACAAATTCAAATTCAGCGTAACCTTGACCACCTATGAGGTTAACCAACAATAGCAGACCATAAAAGATAGCAACAAAAACATCAGCATTGACTTTAGTAGTCCAGTATCTAATCAACAATGAAGATGTAGTCAATTCCAGTGGGAAAACACATAGCCAATTTAGTGCATAACAAATATTGGTAGCAAATCCAAATGAAGGATCAATCAAGAATTTAAACATGTCATTGTAGGAACCTGAAAGGTCTTTATAAACAACTGCCAATTCGGAAATAGAGTTGTAGGTAGTGTAAATGAATGATGACACTATGGCAAAAGCAATAAACAAATTTGCTGGTCCTGCCTGTCTTAAAGCCGAACCTGTAGATACAAGCATACCTGTTCCCACACCTGTACCTATAGAAATTAAAAACAAATGTCTTGGTTTGATATTTCTTTTCAAATGATTTTTATTTTTAATATTAGCACCAATTTCCCCTGAGAGAGCAGTCTCTAATTGAGAAAATCTTGGTTGAAGGTGGGTGCCGTCATCATCTTCTGGTGCTTTAAAAGAATCTTTAAATGCTTGAAATAAAGAAGTTTTCTTGTTTGAATCTTTCAAATGATATGATTTTTCATTAGTACTAGATGAAACGTCAATTATGTCTTCGGCAGTAGAGAAACTGTCCAAGTTTGTATCAATTGGGGACTTTTCAAAACTCATGTTTTTAAATTAATAAATAGGCAAAATGTCTACCTTATGATACAGTAAAGATATGGTTGTCTATATGGGTATCCATTTCTTTTTTTTTTTTAAACATTTACTTTAATAAACTAATACTCTCTACCCTTTTATTTATATAATTTACCCATTTTTTTTTCTTTCTCACTTTTAAAGATTAAAAAACCATACTTGCAGCTCGGTTTTTTTTAAATTTATTCCTCCTGATGTTCAAGTCAAACGAGTTCACTAAAAGGCCGTTGTCTAAAAGTCCGGGGACAATTCTTATCAACACTTGCACTTAGCAGACATATTAAGGCGCTTCTTGCTGTTAACGGAAACTTTTTTTAAGATGACTTTCAAAAAACCGTTTGATTTCGAAAATTCATGCCTTTTTATTATATACTCCCTAATTTGTTATTTGCAAATCCTTTCATAAAACATTTTTGGCTATAGCCTATTTTCTTTGTTCGCATTTATGGCTATATCCTTAAATTTGGCTTCTGCGCCTGTTTGTAACGGCAAAAGGATATGCTAAAAATTTAAAAAACTTTGAATGTTGCCGTATTTAGCTCTTTAAATTTGCCGGGTGCGGTTAAAAAACACCGAATGCATGATTAAAAATTGTCCCCATAAAGAAAAGAAAGAAAATTGTCCCAAAACAGTAAAAAAAAAAAAAAGAAAAAATCTTAACCCAAAAAAAAAAAAAAAAGACTCGTCTTAAAAAAACACGTAACCATATTCATATTTCATTGCAAAACAGCAGATCTGTTATTTGTTTTTGCTAACGTACTTTCCTTAGAAAAATAACAGCGGACTTAAGTTTTTACAACAAGACAGGGGACCAAGCATATGGCTCTGTTAACAAGTTGCCTTTTCCGGTTTTGCTGATTAGTGAGTGGCAAAACGGGTAAACGGAAGAGTCAGTTGTGGAATGGGGACAGCTGAAATCGGATGTATGGGAGAAGGACAAACAAAAACATATCCGGCGGCACGTGGTTGTGCAGTGATCATGTGATGTGTTGATCATGTGATGCGTAGGTCATGTGATATGTTGGTCATGTGATGCGTGGGTCATGTGACGTGTGAGTTTTGCACGTGACTTGTTACAAGTCAAGGCTGGTCTAAATAGCAAATACACACTAGGTATAACAGTTTAGAAAAGGTGCTAAATATGGTTACTTAAAGGACATTAAATTTGAGCTTGAGTTTGCCAATGTATTTACGCCTCTGGAATGATATGTTGGTGTTGGCAAATGAAGCCTTTTTTATCCTGCGGGTAGTCCTGTAGCAAATATTACACAGTTGTATTGAATATATGCATCTACAGTTCTGTTCTTGACGTGTTTTCTGACTGTTCCTGTTTTTATATTTGCAAGTGCTATTGAAAAGGCATATTGCTTTTGGTGAGTTTCTATGTTTAAAGTTGAGATCTTGTGTTATTTTTTAATGTTCTTTTTTTTTTTTTTTTTGAAAGGAAATGTATCGAATGTAAACATTTAATAAAAAATATTGAAAGATAAAAGTATACTATTCCAAGAGAAAGAAATGTACGTGTATTTTTTGTAAAAGACGTCTCAAGAGTTATTTTCTTCCAAAAGAACCTTTGTTTATACTACAGTGTTTTCTTGGGGCTCCTACTGACGTGAGTTTCTCACTGTTATTCCATTTACTTCTGAAATAACTTTACAAGTTATACAGGGTTTGCCATATTTAGATCAAAATCGCTTATGTATAGAGCAATAATCCAAGGTTTTTTTGTTTCAGCTTTTTCTAGATCTTGCGTTTAATCGAACATATCTAGGCGTAGGATGTGATGAATTCTAGAACTTTTACAAAAGATAGAAATACAGTACCATCTTTGGTATCCTATTACGGTATTTTGAAAACCAGGATTGATCTAAATCAAAGTGTTTCAGTTTACATAAAATTCATTACAAGACAATTAAAGCTTCAATTTTCACTCTACAACACAGGCAAACAACGATATATTTACTGAGCCAACACCTTAAATCCGTGCTAACAAATAAAAAACGAGACATGAAGAAATACAGCTAATAGACGAACTGTTTCAAGTGCATAACCTAAGACAAATCAACAATACGATTACATTTTCAAATGAAACGAAAAAATGTATTTTCAACAAAAAACCTGGTCTCCTAAACCTTCTCTGCTTCGTTTATAGGAGAACCCCAAATCGCGTCACAAGTTTAAGTTTACGCGTTTGCAAACACGATGTTTACTAATTTTACACATTGCAAATAATTTATTACTCTTCAATTAGCACATTTATTATTATGTAATTCTGTTAACACTTCACACTTCATTTCTTATCTTTCTTTTACTCATAAGCACGCTGCATTACAAGCTAAAAATATCAAAGGTAGCTCGGACATAACTATTGTAGATTGTTTGCCGCTACAAAACCCTTACTAAAAAAACCGCATATAAAAAAAAATTAAAAATAAAAAAACCCCTACCGTAAAATTTTCCACATTACTAATTTATTTTTTTTAGTAATAGTTTACTTAATACCTGTATTTACCAATTTATTTACGCATGCAAACGATGCTTTTCAATTTATCAAATAATCATTTGAACACACAAAGTCAAACATATATAAGGAGATCAATAAAATGAAAGGATCAGATTATAATTACAGATATCAATAAATTATAATAACTTATAATAAATAACAATAATATAAAAACCATCCAACAACAAAAATAAATAAAACTCAAACAATGTCTACTGTTCCAACCATCTTAAAAGCTATCGCCGCCAGAAGAACTATCTACTCTTTAAAGCCAGAATTACCATCTGGTGTTTCTTTAGAACAAATCACTGAAATTACCCAAGCCATCTTGAAGGACACTCCATCTGCTTTCAACTCTCAACCAAACAAAGTTGTTATTTTGACTGGTGAAGCTCACAAGCAAGTTTGGAACCAAGTTGTTGGTGCTATTCCAACTGAAGACGGTAAGAAGAGACCACAATCTGCTGCTGATGAAGCTTACGGAACCATTATTTTCTTGACTGACGATGCTGTCACTAAGTCTTTACAAGAAGGATTCCCAGCTTGGGCTGCTGCTTTCCCAGATTTCGCTGTCACTTCTAACGGTGGTGTTCAAATCGCTACCTGGACTGCTTTATCTCAATTGCCAGGATTCGGTGCTCACTTGCAACACTACAACTTCTTGAAGGGATTCTTGGGTGACAAGATTGGTGAAAACTACACTGTTCAAGCCCAATTAGTTTTCGGTACCAAGGCTGCTGAAGCTGGCGAAAAGTCTTACAACGACAACGAAATTGAAGTCATCAGCACTTTATAAATAAACGGGATTTATTTGCCTCGCCATATGTAATGCATAAGTAGTTTTAGATGCTGTTTTTGGTGGGGTACTTTTTATATAAGTGATCTTTTGAACAAAGGTGTTCTTTTAATAAAAATTTGATATTTTTATATAAGTGCGATCTTTTAAACAAAGGTGTTATTTTTGAATAAAAAATAGATATTTTTAACTACGTGGCCGCTCTGAACAGCAGAATTCGTCTGTGCTGCTGTTATTCTACAGGCTGAATTGCGCTGCCGGATTCTCGCCTAAAGATGGGTTTCTAGCAGCCATTCTGTTGTGTTTATTTCTTTTTGGCTGGTTGAAATGCTATTTACGCGTTTCATTCTAGAAATCCATTAATTTCTGCTTATTTATGCTTTTATTATTTAGGAATCCATTAATTTCTGCTTATTTACGCTTTTATTATTTAGGAATCCATTAATTTCTGCTTATTTATGCTTTTATTATTTAGGAATCCATTAATTTCTGCTTATTTACGCTTTTTTTATTTAGAAAATCATTAGTTTCTGCCTTTTTACGCATTTATTCTTCAGAAATCCATTAATTGCTGCCTATTTATTTATGCATTGCATTTCCAGTGCCTCACCTACTAACTTGCCTTATTCGGAAAAAACCTCACCAAACGGCAGTCTAAAGTACACGTGTTTTTAGTGAAAAGATTAAAAACCAAACCTGCATTGCTCCTCTTCAAAATTGAACTCTTTACGGCAAAAATATATATCATGCAAGAACCACGGTTTATTTGCGCTTCACAGCAGTGCTTCAGGGCCCTGTTTTTACTGGTTTAAGGCCAACTTTCTTTGTTAACTTTTGTCCACTTTGTTTCAATGAATCACCTGCATATCTCCGTTTAAGTGCATGATTATTTCGTTATTATGCACTCCAAAAATAACCTTAATCAAACAAAAATATATAAACTGCAGAAATGTAATGAAAACACCCAAAAATATACAATCTCACCACCTGCTCCATCGTTTAATTAATAACACGCTACACTCCACAATTATGCACAGTCTCGTTCATGAACTCGCCGTGCTTGTAACTTAAACGGCCATTTTTTCACGTCATGTGCTTCAAATGCACCAATTCATCTTCTGCACTGAACTTTGCACCACGTAATCTGAAAATTGCCGTTTTAAGCCATTCAACGTTCTATTCTCGTTACTAAAACAACTATTTATTTTGTTATTACAACATCTATTTATTTTCTTACTAAACATCCGTTTATATTTTTGTTGCCTACCTCAGGATCGTGTAACGCGTAACTTCGTGATCTAAAAAAAGACTTCTCTTTTTTTTCCCCAATTGTTTATTTTAAAAAGTTATTTCCGAGGGTTTTTCTTTCCCTATTACTAACATTTTATGTAATGTTTTGTTTATGTAATTTTTCACTAATGCTGTCGGAATAATATTTTGGTGAACGGTGTAAAAAGTTAGTAAACTTTATAATCTATTATTATGCAGAAATTAAATAATTTACAAAAAAAAAAACAAAAAAAAAAAAATAAATGTGGATATTATTTTCTTGTTAAAATTAAAAATAAAACATATATATAAGAAAAGAGATTGAAGAAATTTATTTTCTGATACATGTTTAGATTATATTTCTTACCTTAATAGAAATAATTTAAAAAACCATTCCCAAACACATCAGTTAAATAACAAAGTTTCGGTTTACAATAAAACAAAAATGTCTATTTTCTCCAAGTTAAAACAAGTATTCAAATCTTCTTCTTCCTCTCCATCTCAAACTAAAGCTGCTACTCCAGTTAAGAAAGCTGCTCCAGCTGCTGCCAAGCCAGCCACCAAGACTGCTGCTCCAGCTAAGAAAGCTACTCCAGCCAAAAACCCTAAGGAAGTTGCTATTTTATTGGATGCTGTCAAGGAAAGAAGAACTATTTACTCTTTGAAACCAGAACTTCCAGCTGGCGTCACTTTAGCTGACATTAAAGAAATCACTCAAGCCATCTTGAAGGATACTCCTTCTGCTTTCAACTCTCAACCAAACAAAGTTGTTATTTTGACTGGTGAAGCTCACAAGCAAGTTTGGAACCAAGTTGTTGGTGCTATTCCAACTGAAGACGGTAAGAAGAGACCACAATCTGCTGCTGATGAAGCTTACGGAACCATTATTTTCTTGACTGACGATGCTGTCACTAAGTCTTTACAAGAAGGATTCCCAGCTTGGGCTGCTGCTTTCCCAGATTTCGCTGTCACTTCTAACGGTGGTGTTCAAATCGCTACCTGGACTGCTTTATCTCAATTGCCAGGATTCGGTGCTCACTTGCAACACTACAACTTCTTGAAGGGATTCTTGGGAGACAAGATCGGTGAAAACTACACTGTTCAAGCCCAATTAGTTTTCGGTACCAAGGCTGCTGAAGCTGGTGAAAAGTCTTACAACGACAACTCCATTTCTGTCATTAGCTCTTTATAAATTTGATGCTCATTGCGTAGAGTTGAGTTAATTTTCTGAGACAACACCAATATAATTACCAAAAACATATATCTAATTTACTAATCTGATCTATATAACTTTTAATACATAATGTGTAAATTAAATTGATTTTTAAAGGCAGCAAAAAAGGTTAAATCCGACAGGAGGTTGTGACAGAAATAGAGGTAGGAGGCACGTGCCTTAATCTACCCGGACACCTTCACACCGCTACCTTAGGTAATCAA